>CANXYI011985703.1:0-12995 GCA_948208565.1 Hura crepitans
GTGAGTCTCTGCTGGAAGAGGCCTTGGTCTAGGTAGCCTGGTATAAGGTATTAGCATGGCCAAGGAAAGCCTAGTGCTCATTGAGGCACTCTAGAATCTCTAGGGCTCTATCACTAAAGAGTGTAGCATTTCTATGAACTGTAGTAATGACAACCAATATCGAGCTCCCAAAACCCCAAATTGAATGTAGGTACCATCAAATGGATGCACACAACAGCACTTAAAAGTGCTCATGAACTCTATAGTGACTTTGGGGGTATGTGGCACATCTTTAAGAATAAAAATTACACCATTCGACTTGTGCAAGTAGCTAGTCTACTTTCTAAGAGATGCCTAAATTGCATAATGTATGCACATAAAAATTCTAGCTCCTTATGAAGGTCACTGCAACTAAGCATCAAAACTATTTTACCTCTTTAATAGTGAGCCAATCTAGTATGCAACGTGTTCATGCATAGGCTGATGTCATGGATGACTTTGCTAGTGTCTAAGTGGCATCTTGAGTGTATACTTAAGTGATTATGTAATAAAGAGGAAGTGGGGAAAGGAAAAGATGAAATACATAAAGAAAAAGGAAAAATAAACCTTTTATAACTAAATGAAGCAAAATGACCATTTTTTGGCTTAGCAAAATGACTATTTTGATACCAAAATGGCCATTTTGCTTAACAAAAAATAACCTTTTTCTTTGTGTTGAAACGACCATTTTGTAGGTGTAAATTGTTGTTTTAGCTGAAAATAGCCATTTTTTACTTGAAAATGGTCGTTTTTAACCTTTCAGCCTATAAATACAATTAATATATGCATAAATCCTCATGCCACTCTAGTTTTCCCCACATTCTACTTTAATGGGTGATGAATTTGCCCAAAAACTTCATAATATGCTCAATCTTTCTTTCAATTGGCCAAATCCTACCCTTGCACCATTTAATGGTTTGAAATTTCTCCATAGGGTCCACCTTGATCTACTTTTTTTGAAAGTTGCAACCTATTTCTAGGACTTACAATTTCATTTTTTTTATTCTCTTATTAGGAACTATATCCCTTAGGTGAAGAATTTACTCTAATTTTGGGGATGTCCTATTCCTCTAAGACACTACCTTGCTATCCCAATTGTGTCCCTCACTATTTTATAAGGTGGTTGATGCATTAAAGATATTGCCTTCATTAGCTATTAGATAGGTTCCTAAGAGGGAACCAATTTCTCCAAACTCCTTATTAGCTTATTCTAATAGTTAAACAGATATTCCATCTCTACGTACAGTTGTATACTTATTCATTTTCTTTGCCAAATATCTCACAGTTACTTATGAAGGCCATTTTAGAGATTTTTAGCTATTCAATGTGATAAATGACAAAACTAAAGGCCTGAACCCTTTTCCTTTGATCCTTGCTAAAACTTTCATGGGACTAGATACAGTGTATTCTGGTAAAGCCAGGTTTTTTTTATGGAATTTTGCTTCTACTTCAGGTTTTTTCGAATAAACCACCCTTAATAGATTTTTGCCCTATCCTCTGGTCTATCTTTTGCTTAGAAAGCCCTTTTAAGTTTTCATTCCTAATAGACTTTTTAAGGATAGGCTTTCTTTAATGAGTTTTCACCTTATCCTCAGCTTGGATTTTACTTAGGAATCCTTTTCAAGTTTTCATTCCTAACTAGATCTGGTTAAAAAAGAAGCATCACTTACTTGATGATCCTCCCCCTCATGTTCTCAGCTCTTTCAGTTTGAAACATTTATTGCCTCAAGCTATTTTATGCCATTTTTCAAATGATGAGTAATAGGTCTTTTAGAAGGGGGCTTCAATTAATGAGGTAGTTTAGTTAAGTCTAGAACATTATTACTTGCCCTTTATCATTCAACGAAGGAGACATGTCTGTCAATTTTATTACTAAATATCACGACTTGTGGAAGTGATTACCCTTGAAAGTTAACATCCCTCCTAGATCTATTTACAATTTTTAAACTTTTGAGGCATACAAAGAATGGGTGACTAGCTCTTCTAAAGACAACTAATTTCACTAATTGAAAACACAAGATAATAAGAGAAAAAAGGTATGAAAAAATGTGTACTTTTATTACTCTTTTGAAGTTAAATACAAAATAATGTAGTTTGACTTTTCAAAATAACAATGTCTCTATTTTTATAGTCTATAAGATGCTCAATTGAGCTTATTAAAGTTATCCTATCTATTTGTATCATATTGGCATTTCATGGTAATCATAACATGAAATTAATACAACAACATAAATCCTTATTTAATTAAGGGAAATCATAATTACATCTTAAACTCATGTCATCAATCATCCTTCATAGATTTTCTTGATTGACTATTTTCACTCAACACCTAATTGTTGCATAGGATGCCTTTTTTTTTTTCACCCTACTGAGGCACCCACTTTTAGCAAAGCCATCATTTTTTTGGTTTTTGACCTACAGGGCTATTTTTTTCTTTTATTTGTCTTTAGCCATATAACTATTTTAATCTATCCATGTTTATGGGCTCCTTAAACTCATTTCTATCATAGTATGTAAGGATTGCAACCCCTTTTGGTAGTAACTGCTTAAGGATAAAGGGTCCTTCCTAATTTTATTTGAACTTTCCCCTTGAATTTGTTAGACCTTATTTTATCTGCTTGAGGACTAAACCTCCTTCTTTTAACTTGTGACTCTTCAACCTTTTGCCAAAAGCTCATGCCTTCCTTTTTTAATAAACCTAATTGTGATAATTATCCTTTAAGCGCTTTTCAAGCAACAAGTTCAATTATTGGAACCTTTGCTTATCCCGAGCTACTTTAGAAATCTCTGCTTCTAGAACTAGCCTCAATAACTATAGTTCAATCTCTACTGGAAGTACATCATTTATCCCATATACCAAGGAAAATGGAATATCACCTATTGAAGTTTGAATAGTTGTCTTGTAGCCCTAAAGAACAAATGAAAGTCTATCAATCCAATCTCTATAAGTTATAACTATCTTAGCTAGGATTTTTTTTTGACATTCTTATTTGCTACTTCAACTATCCTATTGGCTTATAACCTATAAGGAGAGGATTTATGATGATGTTTCTTATGTGTTCTGCGACAGTGCCTTTGTTTCAACCTGAAATTAGACACCGTTATCTAAAATTATATAGTGTGAGACCCCATATCTATAAATTAGATTCTTTTTTATAAACTTAGCCATTTCTTTTGCTCCTAACTTCTTAAAAGATTTTATTTCAACCTATTTAAAGAAATAATCGATGGCTACCATAATGAAATAATGTCCATTTGAAGCTATAGAACGTATTTCTTCGACTATATATATCCCTCAAATAGCAAATAGCTAAAGAGATGATAAATTATGTAACTCTAAAATAGGCACATATCTTAAAGCCCCATACTACTAACACTTATGGCATTTCTATACATATTGTGAGCAATCATGATCCATAGTAAGCCAAAAGAATCCTTAATGCATGATTTTTTCTGCTAACTCTAAACCATTCATGTGTGCCATAAGATCCCGAATGTATCTTTTTCATAATCCTCTCTACTTCTTTCTCATCTAAATAATCGAGCTGAAGACCATTTAATTGCCTCTTGTATAAGACCCCATCTACACTAATAAACTAAGTTCATAGCTTTCTCAACACTCTTTTATCTCTATCTATAACTTTTTCTGGAAAATTCCCCATTTTTTAGGTAGTTTTGGATCTCATAAAACCATGGTTTACCTTGTTCCTATTCTATTTCCATTATCTATTTGGTATCATATCAAGGCTTCTCTAAACTAAAAATAAGGACCAATTTCATTGCTACTCCTTTTGGATTATCCCATATGGGAACTGAAGTGGCTAATGCATCTGCTAGTTAATTCTTATCCCCTAGGACTTGGCAAAAAGTGCACATTTTAAACTATCTACTAATAGATCTCAAATACTCTACATAAGGCATCAATTTCTCTTTTTGAATATTTCATTCCTCATTGATCTGATACATTACTAAACATAAGTCTCCAAATACCTTAATTTTCTTTACACCAAAAGCCAATAATACTTCAAGTCTGTAAATGCAAGCTTCATATTTTGCCACATTATTTGTGATTTTATACCTCAACTTTTTGGCCAATAGAAATTTTTGACCTTTAGGAGTTATTAAAATTACTCCTACTCATGATCCCTTGTTATTCACTGCTCTATCAAAGTACATTTTCCACCTTTGGACTATGATCGAGGCTAGATTCTTATCTAGAAATCCAAACTTTATTAACTCACCTTCTAGTGAATGATTAGCCAGGAACTCTACTACTGCACACCTTTTTATGGTCTTCCATGTTATGCACTAGATGTCGAACTCTTGGAGCAAAAAAAGCCACTTACTCATTCTACATATTAGAGATGGTGCTATCTAAAAATATCTTAAAGGATTGTGTTTTGACACTACCTATACCATATATAATTAAAAATAGTGCCTTAATTTTTTTGAAGCCTATACTAATGTTAAACAAATCTTTTCAACTTTTATATACTTGGCTTTATAAGGAATAAACTTCTTGCTCAAGTAGTAGATTGCAAACTCAACCTCGAATTCATCCTTTTGTGCTATTGTAGCTTCTACTGAGCTTTCTTCAATAGATAGATAGAGAATTAACTGCCTCTTATGTCTTGGTAGTTGGAAAATTAGTGGATTTATCAGGTATTCCTTGAAAATGTTGAAATCCTTCTGGCAGTTGTCATTCCATTTGATTGGTTGGTTCTTTCTAAGAATCTTAAAGATAGTGTCACATATAGTGGTGAGCTTAGCTATAAACCAGCTGATGTATCGAACTGGCATTTCTCTAATAGCTTTAACTTTATTAAGATCTACCTCAATCCCTCTTTGACTTACTATATATCCCAAAAGCTTACCTAAAGTTACATCGAAGACATATTTCTTAGGATTCAAACCCAGATTGTACTTGTTGATCCACTAAAAGAACTTTTTAGGTGCTTTAAAATGTCCTTCCTTAGTAGCAAATTCGATCATCATATCATCTACATAGACTTCTACTTCCTTATAGATTAGATTATTTAGAATCTTTATGGCCATCCTCTAGTAAGTTACCCTAGCATTCTTTAACCTAAAAGACATTCCTCTGTAATGAAAAGTCCCTTATTCAGTGATGAAGGCATTTTTTATCTTATCTACTATCTTGTTCAGAATTTGATTATAGCCAACATATACATCAACGAAGTTTTACATCTCACACATCATTGTCCTATCAATAAGAATGTCTACGTACGACAATGGAAAATAATCTTTTAGGTAGTTCTTGTTTAGATCCCTATAATTTATATATATTATGACTCTACCATCTTTCTTGGCAACAGGTACCACATTGGCTAACCTTGTTGAATACTGTACTTTTTCTAAGAATTTAGCTTCGATTGGTTTGTGTACCTTTTCTTTTATTTTCTCTACCTATTATAGCCTCATTCTCCTCAGCCTTTATTTTACCATCTTAATCTCTGGATATGTATGGATAGCATGTTTAGCTATTTTTCTATCTATCCGAAGCATTTCTTCATAGGTCTAGGTGAAGACTTTTTCATATTTTGTTATTATTCTCTCAAATTTAATCCTCTCTTTAGGAGTTATATGCAATTAAAATTTCTTTAGAATTTTTATTAGTATCGAAATTAAATGAGGTAGTATTAATTAAATTAATACTAAACATGTCATATGTATTATGATTATCATTATATATGATGCAATTAGATGAGACATCATAGAAATAAGCAAAATCATTCATCTTATTAATAAAAGAATTAGAAACATTATCATTAAAAAGATAACATTATCATCAAAAAGTTTAGGTATATAAAGAACTTAGAAAATTCTTCTAAGAAGCTATCTTCTTTTATCTTTTTCTTCCCTTTGTCTTAAAGTAGGGCTATAGTCAGAATCTCTTCCTTGGGTTCATTCTTTAGGTTAGCTAAATTAGTCATGACTTCTTCATCCCAAAAATCTAAAGTTGTCATGACTTTACATGTAGCCCAATCAAACACATCACTAAATATTTCAAACCTGAGCACAACCTTTCCCCTAATTACTATGGGCTTTGATTCTTTAGAATAACTAATATTTTTCTGAAGCTTGAACAAAACTCTATCCTAGAGGTGGGATATTTCTTTACATCTACCTTGGCTCTAAAGTCTCTATTGTATATCTCAAACCTCTTTGGTCCTTTTGCCCTTTTGGTTGTATAGCTACTGCCAACCCTTATCAATCATTCCCCAAACTAGCAACTGGAAAATAATTCATTTTCTTTAGCATATTTACCATTTAGGGGTTGTCTTTTTCCTCTCAAAAAAAGATCCTAGCTATGTGGAATCCATTGAATGTTTGTTTGCCAATTTTAAGCATTGAAACTTGATTTTCCTTTATAGCTCGTATTGTTACTATCTCACTATTATGAGGGATCTTAATCATCTAATGCAGTATGGATGGGACCTCTTCTAGCTTATGGAACCATGATCTTCCCAAAAGCAAGGAGACATTAGCTAGGATGTCAAGCACTACGAACTCTACATTATCAACAATTATCCATATTTTCACCTTTACCTTAAAAGTGCCATAAACTTGGCAATTAGTGTTGCCGTAGGCCATAATGGTAAGTTTAGATTGGGATATCATTAAGTCTTCAATCCCATATGTAGCTACTACTTTGAGTGGGCACATATTGATTAATGAACCATCATCAACCATTACACATTCTATGTGCTTGCCATTTACTTCAACCTTAATATATAGAGGATAGTGGTGACGATGCCTTTCTGGTGGAATGTTTGCATTTATGAAACAAACCACTTCCTTTTTCCCTATTCATTATCTCTAATAGTTGAAATGGAGAAATAGTAGTCTAAATTGTTGCAACACACGAAGCTTTAAACATTTTCTATCAGTATAAAAGGGATTGTTGTAGTAAATCCTAGATTGAAATCTGTACAGGAGCCTTCTTTAACTGCTTCATCATTACATCCTCTTCTTTTTTTGTAGTTGAAGGAATTAGATCTTTTTCAACTTTTGGTACTTCTCGATCGCTTCCAGTTGTTGCTTTAGTTTTTACTTTCTCAATCAGCTTCTACTTGATGTTTGAATCAACCCATAAGTCTTGAACCTTCTCCTCTTATGCACTTTTGCTATTAGTAACCCTATATATTCTATACAAATGGACCCATGTTCTATCTTTGCCTTCTTCCTCTCTACTGCTAAGTAGTCATTTTTGTACAAGTCCTGCAGTACATACCACTTTGCCAATCCTAAGTTTACCATATTCACTAGTGGAGGCACATTAGAATAGGCACCCTATCCCTTACATGTTTTTTGTAGATTAGAAACCTATCTTGAGTCAATTAGATCTTAAATTTTGTCTCTTAGAGTGTGACAATTGTTTGTTCATGACGCATGTGCTAATGATAATGATAGTATAAATCTAATTTATGGTTGGCCTATCCCTAACTCTTAGCTAGTTTAAATGGAAAAGGATAAAGCTTTCCTTCCTTTTAAAACCATTTTAGGCACCAAGACAATGGTTGTACCTAAATTAGAATAGTATCCTAAAGTGGCAAGTACCTCAACTATCTTATTACCCCTACTGTAACTAGGGCCTCCTATATTTCTATTGTTTAGTCCTATTTAATTATTGAACCCTCTGAGTTCTTCTTCTATTTAGCATGCTCTTTTAGATCGATGGTAATATCCTTGAGTTATTCCTAATCCTTAAGCCTTTTAGCCTTTAAACCTTCTTTTAGATAAGGATTGGCATTTCTAATGAACATATAGATCCAATCTGATGTCTTTAGCTCTCTTCTCATTTTTAGCACTCTGGACCTCTATCTTATCAAATACTCTATAAAGGTCTCATTAGGCTTTTGCTTCAGTAGCTCAAGCTCTATCATGGTGAACTACATATGGGTGCTATAATCATAGTGGTCGCAAAAAGCCTCAGTCACTTTTTCTCAATCTTCCTTAATCTTTTACTCAGCCTATGATACCAGTCAATGGCTCTCCATTGTAATGTAAAGCTTAAGTAAGCTACCTTAGGTTTCATACTAAACTCTATACCTTACATGACTATTGCATACTGCTTGATGTGGGCTCTTAGATTTGTAGTTCCATCGAACTTACGTAGTTTTATCTTGAACTAAAAGGGCAATAGCTCCTTAGACTCCAAGGTCACTTCATTTGGATCTATTCCGTTACCCAAAGTGATGAGCTAGGTCATTGCTTCAATTTTTTCCCTTAACTTTCTCATGGCAACATCTTTAATTTTTTAGGGAATCTCTTTTTTCCCCTTTATCCTTAGAATCCTTTAGGAAATCATATACTGGATTGAAGTACTCAGCACTTTTAGCCTTTTCACTTAAACTCACAACCTCCTTTTTCATACCAACACCCCTAGAGCAATTACTACTCTACCAATAGGCATGGCCAACAGTGCATCTATAAGAGGTGGTGAATCAGAAGTAGGAACATCCCTAACTATCACCCTTGCAACAATGGGCATCAATTTTCTTTTAAATTCTTTGAATTTCTAATCCAACCTAGCTTTGAAGTCTTAAGCATAAGAGGTACCTTTTCCCTATCTTGCCATATTTGTTTTGTTATATGTGGTAGGAATGATCTCTTATTGAGGTATTCTTCTATTTGTCTCATATATCCAAGTGGCTTGAGGATCTATGATGGCTATAAAACAAAAGGTTAGACATGATGAATAGAAATGCAAAAACGCATGAAAATGTATAAAGTGCAAATGCATGTTAATATTTAAAACAACAAACACAAATAAGAGCCTTCTATCTTTATCACTTCCCACACACAAGGTTAATGTGTTCTTTCTTAAGAGAGCTTATCTATGGGATATTGGGAGCCTTGATAGATTCAAATAATGATTAACTCATAGCTAAAAATTATTTCTCTTGTATTTAAAAGAACACATGTAAGATATTTGGCCCATATCTGTTGGATCTGTTCAATCAAACCAAAATGCGGGGTCTAACCCATTCCAGTTAAAAAGGCCCAATAGGTTCAACAATATTTTGAGATGATTAATCCACATTTCATATATGTAGGCCCACATAACATACAATGCAACAATAACCATAGAACCTAGGGGAAATTGCTATTAGTCATTACACGGTCTCATAGTTAGGTTGTACAAGTTATGGTCATATAAGCATGGTACCTATAACACCCCTTGCCCATTCCCAAAGGAAATAGACAAAGTGTGCTACTTTGCATAGGTCACCCATCCTTAATTTATCCTAGGATTCATTCGTTTAACACTTTTGACGTATTGAACATCTTTATCCTATCTTGACTGTCGAGTGGTTATTACTATATAACCTTCTAATACTGCTTATTTTAGTCTAATAAAACACCAGTTTATGCCTATTACCCATTTTATAGAAATTTGGGTAGCATAATGACTACCCAGGTGAAAAACCAAAAATTTTTCCTGCACAAAAAGCACTTTTATAACATCACAGTCTCAATCATTAACTCCTGAACCATTCTAGTCCTCCAATATAGTCATCAACACAATCACACAACAATCACAGGGTCTCAGACCAATAGGTATCCAACAACTAAACATGTATATATATATATATATGCACTAACATTTAGGTTTCTATAGAGCATATAGTTTATGATATAAGTTTCCATAATATACATCTACTAACTAATTTTAACTCTAATATACATGAGTGCATTCTATAATATAACCACAAGAGTATAAAAATATACCAAAAAGGAACTTAAGAATAGCTACACTGCAATGATGAAGTTGGATAGCTACCTATCTATAAACTGTGTATCAAAACACCGACACGCTGAGTATACACTCAGTGGTAGATTTGACATAATAAGTACATGTCATGAATGCAAACACATGTATGAGGTCATATGTATACATATACAGACATTATAATCATTTCTATGTAGGTTTATCAAACTAGGTACCACTTATGTACTATGCCTTATACTGCCTTGTCATATAAGTAACTAGTTTATATACCATCTGATTTCTATTATTAATAGTCAAATAATATTGTCTTTATTAAGTTTAATGTTATTCAGGCCCATAACAGACAAACTACACTTTAAGACACCGGATAGCGGGATCTATCCTGTGTAGTGGCCCATATTTTGGGCCTCTGTAGCTGCACCTACCTAGTCTAATAACAAGGATCAATCTATAGACCTCCCAATACTAGACTGGTAGATAGTAAAGATCAATCCATAGACCTCCCAATATCTGCAAGTGGGATAATAGGGATCAGCCTCATGGGACCTCCTAATACCCTAAGTCAATGTCTCTAGTATAACACATGTGGATAGCAAAGATTAGCCCTATGAGACCTCTTAATAGCCATATAAAGCTAATGGGTCGTAAGGATTAGTCCAAGTGGACCTCCCAATACTCGAGTGTGTAGGGTTCAACCTCAAGACCTCAACGGCTACACCTACCATCACCTTAAACAATAGTGGCCCTAGAAAAACCAATATGCCTATCAACTACTAACTCCCTAGTTAATCAGTTAACCTATCTAGTGGGTGTCTAACTAATGGGCTAATACATTATTCATTATTCACTCATATAGTTATTATTCATTTTCACCTTATCTCATGTCATTAACAACCCTTATATTCATTTTTCACATAATTGCACACATTTTCCCATTTTAAGTTGTTTGCCGCAAAGTTACTATCCATTTGGTCATTTTCCCAAAAATTATGTTTTTTATATTGCTAAGCATATCCATCATAACTTCATCATTGTTACACCCATTTCATTCCACAATCATCATCAATCTATTTATCATCATCATGCCAACATTGGTACACATACCATCACTATATCACCTAACATTTTCTATGTCACCATTACCCCTCATTTTAGGTCACCATTTCTTAAGTTACCATTCCATATAACTCATTATTTGTATTCACATTATTAACATAAACTTTACATCTCATTTCCATGTGAATGCTATGCCTAACATGTCATATACATGAATACACATACCATGCCATATATGCACCCCATTCGACCACATATAGCACACACACCCACATTTGGCTTCATTCACCCAATTCATGCACACAATGTTATTTTCATGCCATTAACACAATTGCACCATTCATTTACATCAATTCCATGCCGAACACTAAGTCATACCATTTCTATACATATAAACACATATAAGTCATGCAAAACTACATAGCATGATTAATTGAGTCAGGTCCACATACCTAGGGTGTGAAAACACCCTTTTTCCCATAACTTTCTTACCTTGATTGAGGTTCCCCTTCCACACTTTCTCTTTGACCTAACATAATGAATTTTCACTTTAGAAAAATTCCTAAAAATCCTACATAACTCCAAATTGAAATCTAAAATCATAGGATTTCTTAAAATACCTTAAGCAACCTAAAACAAAAATAAAAATAAAAATAAAAACACTCACACCCAAAATTAGCACTATTTACCAAGTCTCAAATTCTCTTTTTTTACCCTTTTTTTCTTGTTTTTGTCAACGGAATTAGCTTTAAGAGATTGTAAAGGTCAAGACGTATGTAAAACTTGGGAGATTTATTGGTGGGAGGAAAGAGAAATAAAGAAAAAATAAATAAGAGAGAAAGGGTAAATGGCTTCGGATTTTTTGGAGAAATGGGTGGTGGGTGATGGCTTTACACATATGACACTTTTACATGTGTGGGCCCTTTTTATATAGGTGGGTAGATGGCCTAGATCACGACATATGGCGATCTAACAGTCTATTTTCTCTCGATCTTCATTTAAAATTTAGAAATTCATAGTAATTTCTTTCGACATCTAAAAATACTCATTTTAGTTTTAAAAATCCTCCATTAGTGCCATTAAAAGACTTGTAAAATTTCAATTCAAAATTCCATCGGCAGCTATAGTTACTATTCACTTGCTAAAATAAAATATTCCAAATAAATATCAGATGGTTTCAAAAAATTAAAATTGCTTCACCACCATGTAGATTGGAATTTTTGAGGTGAAGGATATGGTATTTTCAGGTCCGTCTGGGCACATCCCGGGCCTGTCCTAGCACAACCTCATTTTATGTCACTATTCACTAATTCTTAACCCGAAATGATTTATTAGTTTTACTAAATTTTTAAATTATTTCATTTTGTCTAATTTCTGGCCCATCAAAGTTTTATGATCAATACGCCCCTTTTTAGCCTTATTAAGCTGCCCCAACTCATAAGGAATATTATTCATGCCACGGAGGTACTGTTCATGAAACTTAGACTTATAGGCATTACAGTACCTCTACAATGGGTCTATCTCATCATGAGCATACAACTTATTGGTTCACCATTTAATATACCTTATAGGTATAAGGCTTGGATTTGATGTCACCTCTAACAATCTTCTAAATTGAATAAAAATGGATTCATACCTCAAATGACATTAGGTTAACTTATTCTAAGGCTCTAGCATGTAATGCAGTTTCAAAAAAATAATATTATAAATTCAAAACACAAAATGCCATATTAATTTGAGGTACTTTCGAAGCGTGGTCTTATTGTACCCCCAACGGAGTCACCACTATTCGCATCCCTTCCATTTCGAGGTTGGTCAAACTGAAATAATCAAAGACTCAACTTAAATCTCACCTCTCAAATCCTAAAGGACAAGAAAGAAATTAGAGGAATCTTAAGTCATTTTTTTTAATACCCTAGAAAGAGCAAGTTGGGCACTACAAGGTAAGAGTCACCACCCATCCAAAGGTGGGAAATACCTTGCAAGGTCAAAACCAGAGTGCTTCGAAACCCTACTCTTATTTATACCTAAAGTTAATATGGAATTTTAGATTAAATTCATAATTTTATTCTTTTACTCAAGTAGGTTTTGAGATTAAAATAAAGCATTTAATGAAATATAAAATTAAAATAAATATTTATAAATTTGAAAAAGAATACATGAA
>CANXYI011985704.1:0-13188 GCA_948208565.1 Hura crepitans
TCTAATTAAGGAGTATAACATGTGCTAGTCTATCCGCATTGACAATGTCCCATCTTGTTAATACTATGACTAGGAATAATTTAGGTATTATCACAATTACATGTAATAAGAATCTCATATCATAAACTCTTTATGATTTCCCTTGCACTGTGATTATATACCAGGGACTTCATTATATGGTTTAAGACATATCAAGTAATTATAATATAAAGATATAAATACACCAAGTAATAAAGTAATGCCTTTTTATTAATAAATGAGTTTTTATGTACATAATATGATTATGCTCTAGGGCATGCAACTAACATTAATCATATCCCAAAAGTCATTTTTCATGAACCTTAGGTGTCACTATTCACAGTGCTGAGATTTTTAGGTGTTGTTCCCCTCTTAAAAGAATTTTATTTGCAAAATTCCTAATTAATTTGGTATATTTGCACACTAATGAAATATACATAATCTACTTGTCAAAGTCTCATGTACTATATAACCTCCTTTATTACTTACTCAACTTAAAATGACCTTTCTCGTTATCTATTACTTAAACTTATCACTTACAATCATTCATCACATCTTCCATACATACTTTCATTACTTCCCCTCTTAAGATTTTTGTAGGGGCCCACAATACATATACGTTTAGTCCTTTAAAATCTTCCTTGTTATATTATACTTCTAATGCATCCTTAACCTATATGATCTTATCTTTCATGAAAAGAATATCACATTTCTATTGCCATTCTGTACCATAGATTCTTACCAACTAATTTTCCATATATGTGATTCTCATAACAATTTTATGTCAAACTTAACCCTACATAACTAGTTCCATCTATATTTGTGATTTCACCTCATTCTACAACTTATTCGGTCTTTTTCTAACATAACTATCATTTTATTTAGTTCAATCCATTCTTAGGTTATTTGGTTATAAAAGTGTATCCTATCAATTTTCCATTTGATTTAGGCAAGAATACAAATATATGATGTAAATGATGCAGTTATGCACATACACTGATGCAAATAATAATGATAATGCAATATAGTACTGTATGCTTTTATGTTTATGCTTGATCATATGATGTATAACCCAACCCAATGTCTCATGCATAAGTATCAAAAGGCCTTAAATCTTAAGGGATTGACAAGTACACTAGGAGCTTTAACTCCTAAATGCTTGAACACTCTTTCATCAAGACTACTTCACCATCACTTTTCCTTTAATATTTTTCCATTGATACCTCAATAGGTTCCCTTTTACCTACTTAACATTATAATATCCTTGCTTATACTATTTAAATCTCCTATCATAACATGATTTTCTCATTTGGACAATTGTTATTAACCGACTCAGATCATAATCTAAGAATTTTATAACAATCCTTTATCTGCTTCTACTTCTTTTCATGGTCATATAAATTAACTATATCCATGTCCTCTCTGATACTAGAAACAAATTGGTTTAACCCTTTCATCAGACTATTCATGTTATATAGCTTACTTATGTTCTTTACCCTCTTTCTTACTTCGAGGAATGCCTAAATCAAAGCTCTAATACCACCAAATGTGACACCCCTTACCTAGTCTATTCGTTGGACTCAAGTGAGAGGCGGCACATAACTGAAATGTACACATCATACATCTCATTTAAAAACTAGTCTCAATAAAAGCTTCATTATAGTTATACTATTAGGGATTGTCGTGTCAAAAATCTATTAGTATAACAGTTGTCCAGGGATATTAGCCTAAATAGTAACTATGATAAAATGCGCTTCTAAAAACATATACATATCTCAACCCATCTTTGTGATCCTTCTGATCACTCTAATACATTATCAGCACATCTAAAAACATCATGACATATAATCAATACTCCTCAAACAAACACAATCCCATATACCAAAAATACAAACATTCACATATTTATCATATAAACATCCATTATTCATCCATACCAAAGATATGAATATGCCATTATATACCATATATTAAACTATATTTAGTGCTATATAAAAGTATACAAAATCCTCAAAACATATTGCTATCTTGATACAAATCTAATTACATCATATATATATACAACCCATGTTCCATAACTATATATTACAAAGCTTTCTTTATCTTCAATTTTATGATACATAAAAGTAACAAAAACCACTTCTATTTAAAAACTCATAATCTCTGCAGCATAAAGATCATTTATCCGAGCCATGTAATAACCTATGCATTGCAAACAAATAATGCATTAAGCTTTGTAGCTTAGTGCTGTATCCAATCATATTATGCCCAATATATGATTATTTAGCATACCCATTAAGCAATTCATATAAACACACCTAATCTTAAGTGATATGTGTGTCACACAAGAGATTGTTACAAACAATCTAGTTCATGCTTTTACAATTATACATTTAATTTATTAATTAGCTTATTAGCTTCATATAACACTGCAATTAGTTGTTATTTGATTTCTACTTAATTTTACTCTAGTATTGGAATACTTTATGTAAACCAAACATACATAAATCATTATGTGAATTTAAACATGCAACCCATCTCATTTATGTTATCCAATTCACATATATGCAATTATAGTATTAATTTCATTATACATCATTTATTCATTCACTCATGATTCCAACATGATCACACTCTATTGTCTCATTTTTCTCATTTTCCCCGATTAAAATCACACTTACATTATTTATTAATTATTTATTTTGCCCATATATAAGAGACATAGACCTAAAACTAGATATCGATAATTGTTGACCACAAAGGTCTAGCATTAACCCGTAGGTCTAGTAAATTGACCACAAAGGTTTAGCGTTGACCATAAAAGTCTAATATGTTGATGTGAAGGTCTAGCTCGTAGGCAAATACATTAACTTATAGGTCTGAAATAAGCATCGAAGTGCCCTAGTAGCTACTAATCTCTCTAGTTAACTAGTTAACCTATCTAAGCTAGGTTATCTGCATATATGGGCCTTCACCATTCTTAATTATGTTTTGCCTGATTAAAAATTGCTTTTAAGAATTTTTACAAGTCTTTTGGCCAACATATGACTAAAGGAGGTAACTAAAATCATTTAATTATTGTGAAAAACATTTATTCATGCGTTTATGCATTTTAAGCATAATAATCATATATCAAGGCAATTTATCAATTATATCTCATAACTAGTGGCATAATCTTTATATGCCTTAACATCTCATTTATGCTGCACAATGTAATTTACCTTATTTTTCCATTTTGAGAATGCCTCAAGCATTTCTCATCTCAAAGGAGGCCTTTAGCCATAATAGCTATCATTGCCATCATGTTATTCCATATATTCTTTTCTTTTCCATTTTTAACATACTTGACATATGCTAAGATTAATCACATTAGCATTCATCAATGGTAATATTATGCTACTATCACCTTATTATAGTCATAGCAAAGTCACGTGCATATCCCATTTTAATCATGGCATTAACATAGAACACAATGACTTATAATCACAATATCATTATTAACCTATTTGCTTATTTTATCATAAATACACGGATATATGTATCATATTTATAAGGATAACATTTTTCTATACATATCCAATGCATGGCTCATTTTTACACTTATCAATCACACCATATGTTTTAATCACATTATACCAACATTTTAAATTTATTTATACCTCAGAATGTTCAAATCTATGCAATTTAGAAATTCCTAAAATGTTTGATCGCTATTCTATCCTACATTACTTATAATCAGGGCTTTAGTTGTGGTTCTAGATATCTATATACTTTTATTCTAGAGGTTACTTTATACTTTCCTTTTATCTTTCTGAAATATAAATTATCTTATGTTCTGGTTTATCTTAACATTATATCATTAGACTTCAATATACCAATTATACGTACTTGTTTAGATCATGTCTAGATCAAGTCTAGATTAATATGTAACACATGACTTTTCATGTACTTCTTAATCACATATACAGTCACTAAACTTGTCATACAAAATGGCCTTATTAACTTACATATGAATGTTATTAACATATTTTACATCTTACAAACTTTTTTGCTTTTATCACTCAAAACCTATAATCAAAGTTAGATTTATGCCATTTACAAACATAATTAACATCATTAACACCAATTCTATTCCTTTATGCTTCAACCAACACTTGTAGTCCTAATCCAATTAATAAATTTTATTAATAATATTAAAGTAAACACTTCAATCACATACTCACTTTCTCACATTATAAATTTTCAAGCTTTAAAACACATAAAACATTCATACATACTATGTGAGAGTTTTGGCCCACTCATATCTAACATCCTAATACTTTAGTTCCATCATTTAAACTTGCTATTAACTCATCAAAACAACTAAAATCTCATGTTCATCATTTTCTACCAATTACATACCAATTAACCTTAACATACATATTTTATCATATTATTTCCCTTTCATATCTTATTTACATATAGATAGATATTAATTTCTTAACATAATGGTCAAGCTTATTTTAGCACTTAAAGAAAGTAAAACATACATTATACTTTATAAGTTATCAAAATATTTCCTACTCTCTTTCTTAGGTGTGTTACAACTTAAGTTATATTACTTGTTCTTTGTATCTACCATACAGCCTATAGTGTAAATCAATATCATCTCTTACCATAACACCAAATTAAACCATTTTTACCTAAATCATCACTAACATGTACATCATAAGCAAAAACACCATTTATTATCACCTTAACACATTTTGGCCATCACAACATCTTATCATCCAATTCATTATTTCTTTTATCTATGCACATATACTTATGTCTCATTACTATTTACTTTAACATATCATGAAATTTTTACATACCATTATCATTTAATTTTTTTTCCTTCATTTCTATTTCATCACCTATCATCATATTAATATGTTATCATAACCATTCAACTATATTAGAATGCATACACCCCAAGTACACCATTTTCACTTTAGATCATACTTTCGAATAGATGTTAGATTAAACATTAGAAGAAACTTTAGAACACATACACATACTTGCATTCAATTTCAAAACTAAGATCTTAGATATATTATTAGTGGATACATATACCTTTAAGCTCAAAACACCTCTTTAAGCCTTAATTTGTCTTTTTCCCTTGATTTTCTCCCTTTCCTCATCAAACATAAAACTCATTCATAATAAAAAAAAATTCACAAAAATTATAATATACCTCTAAATCATTATATCAACCTTATAGAACTCTTATTGGCACCTAAAAGACACCTTAAAAATTATAATACTTCACAAACAGACATTTCCTCTAAACTTGGTTTCTATTCATTCCATAACATATAAAAATTAATATAAATTCAAACATACATCCAAATTAAAATCCAACTTAATATATCTTATTTTGGGATCCTAAGACATGCCTAAAAAATATTAGAACTCAAAAATCAACTCTTACCTTCAACTTGGTCACTATTCACCAAGAGAAGAAAACTCCATAAATCCTTCAAATGATCCGTCTAGTTTGATGTTTAACACTTGTATAAGCCATATCTTATATCAATATTTAGATAAAGGATTTTGATGAATTTAAAGAAAGAAGGAAGCTTTGAAAGCCAAAAATGGCTTCCAATGTGATGGAAGGAAGAAGAGATGGTGAGGCTGCTATAATTCATGTTTTTAAGTATATTCTATATAGCCAACTTGACCTTTTTATACTTCAAATCTAAGGGCTAAGATCCATTCTTAAATGGATCCAATGGTCTACAAAATTCAACACCATAAACTTTCTTTTATACCACTTTGATTTATTTTCTTCAATTCCTTTGTCAATTAACACATTTTATAGTCCAAAATAATTAGACATATTATTCCTTAAAAATCCAAAAAAATCAAACTCAAAAACCTCAAAAAATATTAAAATCACATATTTTAAACTTTGATTATTTTTATTAAATACTTTTTGATGTTTAAAAATTCTAAAACCAATACCATTATATTCTTTAGAATATTATAGCCTCAAGATGTGGCATTTCTGGGTTTATCTAAGCATATTCAAAAAATTTTTATGGTTCAGCTTTAACTGTGTCACTATTCACAGTACACTACCTTAAAAACTTATCTTCTATTTTTAACCTCCTTAATGACCTTATTTCCACTCCAAACTTTTCCCAAAAATGTCTTTCAATTAATTTTACCATTCTATAATATTAGTATGATTCGGTCGTGGAAGGTGTTATTCACCCTCGATTGGTACTATTCACGTGTATGCTCATTATCATTTGATTTCCATTCGAATGTTCTCATTTCTTCACCAAACTATAAATATAGACTATTTAACTTATAAACTCTTGATCAGTAGGGTTAGAAACCTAAAGTCACTATTTAGGACTTCAAGATTTATTATTCATGGCCTTGTTCGTTATTACTCATTAAACTTCCAAATGTCCTTATTTTCTCACAAAATTTACCCATAACATACTTATAACAAAATCCTTTGATTAGTTGGAAAATCCCAATCATGTCTTGAAAGTCACAATTCACCACTCCTGAGTGTCATTATTCACAGTGCCAGGATTTTTAAGTGTTACACTTGGGCTCCAAGCCCAATAAGCCTTCTCATTTTATTTCTTCTTATTTAATGACATCATATATCATTAAATACTTTTTAGTTTACCTCATTAATTTGCTCCTATCAGTGTGTGACCCTTTAGGCTTCTGAAGCATGTTCATAATAAAGTAATGAATAAGAATCCTAGTAGAACTAGGATTCTATAATTTAATCCAATTAGATAATTATTAAATCCCATTAATAAATTCACTATTTTATAAGTCATTAAAGGCTTTTTGCTAAGCAAAATGACTACTTAAGTGTCAGAAAGTCAAGTGATTTGATGTAACCCTTACATATATAGTTACCATGCAATTCATCTTTCCACCCTACTTTATCTCATTTAGGTTTGAGTATGGACTTGTGTCAACTCAATACTTAATCAAGGATTTATAAATATGCCCTAAACAGGTTGTAACACCCCTCTCTTAACTTGATAGCTAGATTTGAATGAGGGATGCCACATTATGACATCTCTTACCTGAACTATTACCAATCTGAATAAGAGATGACACGATAACCAACTTATCTTAAATTTACCATTATCTTCTTAAAACATTTTATATGGAAATCATACATATTATTATAACAGTCTTAATACAATAAAATTTTGGTAGCATAATGACTGTATGATGACATATCCCAAAAAAAGCCTGTAAAAAATAGCATTTCTATATCATCTCAATTATCAACTAATAACCTAGACCTTTTTAGTCCTCATTTCATCTCAATATCCTAAGCAGTCATATCATAACACATCCACACACATACGAGTCATAAGAATATAACCTATGTAGTATAGGTTTACATCCCAACTTGCCTTTTTCATTATACGTATCATAACATGTTAGTCCTATTATGTTTACATATGGGTGCCGACTACATATGAAATTACATCACACTATAAAACAAAATATACCAAAACACTTGTGGTTAACTTCACTACACTACACTTTTATTGTTGAGGCTAGCTAAAGCTATCTATCTACTTATGCATTGAGAAATACAATGCGATAAGCATAAAGCTTACTGGTATATTCAATAAAATATGCTTACACATGTACGCACAAAATTCACATTGAGCATGCAATGCCATGTAAAATCATAACATACCAAATTCACACATATTGTTATGCTTATTGTTTACCTGCATACACTTGTTACATTACCTTAATCTAGTCATAACATGTACATTCTCATTTTATATTTATCATACCTTTTATTCAATTTATAGTACACACAATTTCTATTTCTTAATTAGCTGGACCATATTTGACAAACACGAGATCGGGATCATGATATGTAGTTGCCCACATTTTGGACCTAATGGTTATTGCACCAGTATAATAGGATATCATAATTGTGCAGTGGTGTTATTGAACCTGTCGGTGGCTACACACATATGAAATTATGTGCAATGGTTTTATTGGACCTACAGATGCCTACACTTACATAAATCATCATGATATATCAATATACAATAGGTTATAACATTATACAACATCTGTATGTATGGTGGCCTAAACAGACCTAATGACAGCCATAACCGCCTAAAAATATTACCAAATGTCTAGCAACTGCTAACTCCCTAGTTGACTGGTCAACCTATCCAATAGGTTGTCTAACACATATGGGCTTTTGACACTTTACTTTATGGGCTTTTATATTATATAATCATTGTACCTAATATGTGATTGCAATCATACCTACATTTTAACTTATGTTTGTTACGTCTCACATGCAACTTATACATGTGCACATGAAAATGCATACACACATATAATTTACCTCATTTTCAACATATAGCATTTCCTACCATCGAACATTATTCAATCATCATCAATCATCCTAATTTAACCTATTTATGCAAATTTAGCCCATATTATCACAAATTACCATTTTACCATTTTATACATAACATTCGGCTAAGTGTGTAATTCATCCATACAATTATTTTATCATCATTTCCCTATTATTTTAACTTGTTTAACATACAATAAACCTTATTATACCATCATATTTAATTTAGGATCATTCAAACTACTAAACTAACAAATTACATAATGACATACAAACTTGAAATGTAAATACCTATAAAATGCACACATATTTTATCAAATACACTTACAAAGCAATTTCTCGATGTCCTGAATATTAGTTTATAGCCTTTGTTTGCCCTTAGCTTGCCTCTCTTCTAGTTCGTCTAAATTCCATAATGGGCAATATGTTAGAAAAATCTACATTAAAACTCAAAAATAACACCCGTACTGTAATTCTAAGCATGCGTAATATCATAAAAAAAATATTAGAACTCCAAAATATGCTTACTTAGCTTTTGGGTTTCCAAAACCTTAACCTTGAAAACTTTTCTTTTTTAACAAAAATCTCCTTTTCTCATTAAAAAACACTGTAATAAGAATTTAGAGATGATGAGGATCGATTTGAGTATAATATTTAGGGGTTTTACTTGGAATTTTATGGTGTTTGAAGCAAAATTGGGGAATGGATTTCTAAGGGAATGGCATCAGCCACTCAAGGAGAAAGAAGAGGATGAATATGTGTTCAAGTGTTATACACTCGCATAAGCCCACCTATTTATATTAAATTCACGAACGGTCTTGATTAAACCACTTAATGATCCAACGGTCAGATTTATTCCTATTTATGTTTTAATCTTTAAACATTTATTCTCAAACTTTAAAATCACCAAAATAACTTCTTAAGACACCAAAAATTCTAGAATTTCACAATTAAGGGACTCCTCAAAGTTCATACCCAAAAGCCAAAGGAAGCATTCTTAACTATTCAATTGCGTAAATAAGAAATTCAGAAGAAATACATATCGATGACAAAAAAATTCTAATTTCTTCACTAGTAGACTATTTAGAATTTTTGACCTTTAGCTTATGCTAATTTTAGGTCAGTCTGAGCACATCCTGACTGTAGATGCCTGAAGTTTAGCTTATGATGATAACTAGAGATAGGCTCAAGCAACTTGGAAACCAAATTCTTATGGACTAATATGGAACAAGTCCGATTGGACTTGATGTTATAAAGTCCACACCTTAGCCAGCCTAGACCAGTTGAGTCCAAAGTCTAAGATCCACATGGACAAACCAAAGCCATATCTACAGGAACTAAATCTAACCTAGCCCAAAGCCCATGAACTAACAGGAAAACCAATGACAAGGTCTACACAGACTAAGCCATAAAAGTCCACACAAACTTGTCGATGTGAAAGCTTTCAAAAGCACAGGATGGCTATTTAGACTCTACCTCCCAATCCTAGAAAGACTTTACCACTTTTAGATGGGAGACTCTTAAGCCTAAGCCTATAAATACCCTTCTTAAGAAAAGGAAGAGGGGGGAAGCTAAGAGGCTTTTTAAGAATGGTGTTATGAGCATTTAAGCGATCCATTTCGTGAGTTTAAGAGAGAACTCCAACAAGGATTCACAGTACTAGTCCTATTAGCCCACATTCAAAAATAATTTCTTCTAAACTCCTAAACTTTGCATTGTTACTTGAAGTCCACTTACCAAGGTAAGATATAAGGCCTTTCACTATAGATATTCTCATTATTTTTATGGACCCAGGATCTCTAAGGATTGATCTCTAGTGAGGCAATTCTATGTAATCCCCACTTTGATTATAGGAGTAGGTCATCGCTTTATGTTGTTTTATACTGTGTAATTTACTATTTTCATGTTATAACTATTCTGTAATTTTCATCTTAATTGTAGAGACATATCTATAAGCATGATGAAGTCTGCACGGACTTACTTTATCGATATGTGTATGATATGTCATCTACACAGACTTAGGTTTGATAATAGTATCCTATGTCTCATATATCATATTTTCAAGTATTCTATTTACTACATTGATACGCTCGTATGATATTGCTATGTATAGTTATTCTATTCTCTTATGTGCATATTATTGACTTGTTGGAATTGTTGTATGTCCGTACAAACTCCTTCTCATGAGGAACGCAATCCATACAGATGATCCTATTTTGCTCTATTAGTTTTATCTTAAAGTCCACACGAACTCCTTTTCATGAGAAGCGTAGTCTACATAGATGCACTTATATTTAGCATGTCTACTCTATTATGTAATTAGCATGGACTCCCTCTTATGAGGAAAGTAGTCTGTGTGGACATTTACTTTGATTTTTAGTTTTCACATGTATTTGCATTTCTTTTCCTCTTTGTCAATCCTTATGAATCTTTATTTAGTATTATTAACCTTTACCTTTGAGTTGTATGCAAGTGACCTGTAACAACCCAAAAATCTTGACTCTTATGAATAGTACTTCCCGAGATGAATAGTGCTTCCCAAAACCCGAGTCACACTAAGTGTACCAATAGGGAGTATTAATTATAAGAGAATTTTAGGCAAAGTTTAAAGCCAATCCAAAGTTGTTCGGATGGTTAAAAATGCTAATTAATATTTTATAATAGTGTTTTATAAATAATGCCGTAGGCAAAGCTAAACCGTAAAATTTATAAAAAGTTACTCAAAATAATGCAAAAATATTACAACGTGATACTTAAATATTCCAAATAGTCTAATGGCTTTGGAATCAGAATTTTTCAAGTTTGAAAACTATTTTTACCCAATTTTTAGGACATAAAATATATTAATTTTTTAGGTTATTGTCAAAATTTAGGCTCAATATTTTGCGAGAATTTAGGGCTTAGATTTATGGAATTTTAGGGATAGAAATGGGGGAAAACTGACTTTCCTATCGGTTATAATAATTTTTTGAAGAAAGGAAAAATTATTTTTGGAAAAGTATAAAAGGGGAAAGAATAAATTTTTTTCACTCACACCATAACCCTCTATCCTCCACTCCCTCCACCAAAAATCTGCCCACTCCTCTCTCTCCCTTTCCCTATTGATTTCTCTTTCCTCAAGCTAGCCCACTCTGTGAGCTTATACCCAAAACAAAGAGCATTCCAAGACAAGTCCGTGCACACCAAAATCTTCATAAACAACAGAGCATTTCGGGAGAAAAATTGAGAAGAATCCTAAGGTGAATAGTAATCTCCTCTCTCTCAGGTTTTTTTCCTCAAAATTTATTTTTCACGAGTTCCTTGGGTGTTGTAGAGCACATATATAGGCTTGGAATATTTTTTTAATGTTTATATTATTTTATATTAATTTTTGATTTTTGTACCCTTTTGTATTCGTAGGCGAAACAACAACTCGAGCCTTCCGGGGCAAGGAGAAGGCCTAGGCTGACTTCGGGTGTCTCATACGACCTTATTGGGTATGTGTAATCACTTTAAATTACTTTAAATTTGCATTTAATGAATTAATTACATTATGTCCATACTAGCAATAAATGTGACATAATGCCTAAAAATGAAATAAATGCTATGATTAGGAAATTGTGATGAATGGAATGATAAATGCATGATATGAGATGGTTTAAAGTGATTATGGGTGATAGAAATTGTGAGAATTTCGATATTGAGTTCATTAATGCATTATGCTAGATAAAAACTGATTATGCCATGTTGTGTGCCGTGGGCCTAAAAATGTATGCATATAACTATTGTATGATTCGAACATGTGTAATGGATGTAATATATAATAAAATGCCATGAAATGACTTGATATACAAATGTGCAGCATTATGCCTACTTGAAATGATAAGTGTGATAATGTGTGCGTGCATGTTCTTATTGATGTGAAAATATCATATGTTCATGAATGCAATGTGCTAATATGCTTAAAATGAATTTTTGACATATAAGGATGATATATGTGTTATAAATGTATAAATTGATTTTATATGTTAATTGGCACTAATATGTGACATATGGACATAATAAGGTTGAATGACCCAAAATTGATCTCAAGGTGTATAAATATGTTTATCATCATTAGTATGGCTATAAATGGTGGTTATATGTTAATAGGACTCAAAACATTAATATGGATAGTTATGATGTGCATATGTGAGTTTATGTGTGCATAATGGCAATTATGACCGAAAAATAAGTATGTAATTATTCTTTGCAATGTATGACTACAAAATGATTCCTTGTAAGTGCTATGATGATAATATGATATATGTTATGCCTTATGGCCTACAATTGATTATTATAGGGTGTTGTGATTTTCAGCATAATTGATATTTAAAGGTATGAGCATTGCATAAAATGTGCATGTTTGCATTTAAGACACCAAATATGCATATTTGTGATTTTTAAAACCAAATATGGCTTCTGTGCATATATGGGCATGCTTAACTAACCTTTTTACAAGTTAAAGTGATTACACCACTAAGCGAAAGCTTAGCGCATTGCTTGTTTGCGATTTGTAGGTAATAGGGTAGTAGATTAGACCCAAAGCTTCTACATATCAGGAGACACGAAGATAACCCTCATGTGGGTATTTTTTTACTTTTGTAATAATAGTGGTGATGTAAATGTAATGATTATATAATTGGTGCTCTCATGTGATCCAGAGGGATTGGGTCTAATTTGTATTTTGCAGTGGGTTTTTGTATCTAATATTTTAACTATGGATTTTACTTTTCTACTTCTCACAC
>CANXYI011985773.1:0-13414 GCA_948208565.1 Hura crepitans
AACTCAATGCTTAATTAAGTATGTCTAATTAAGCCCTAAACATGTTAATTCTAATATTTACATCTTTATACTTAAAATGCCCTTATGAATCTTATTCATACTTACATTCCACTTTAGCCAAGATTTCCTGAATAAGATATATTAGAACTTGAGATAAACTCTCCATTATAATCCAAAGGGGTGAATTCTTTATTAATCACTCAACTACCTTCAAGTATCTCAAGCTATACCTAATCTCCTAGCTATGTATACATCATAGTGAAGTAAAAGCATTAGAGTCAAAGCATAGCCATTGATAATTATGATAACCTTGCTGATCTCAAGTCAGAAGATAGTTACACCTATTGATATGATGAGATGATTTCACTAACATAAATTATGTATCCATGTGAATATCTCATATTAGGTCTCTAATGTACTTGTTTCTTAAACAAGTATCCACATGTTAACTCCAGGCATCACCGTGCTTATAGATTGTGAGAACTACTAGTTGACTAGGTTAAAGAGTATAACATGTGCTAGTCTATCCACATTAACAATGTCCCATCTTGTTAATACTATAACTAAGGATAATTTTGGTATTCCACATTTGCATCCAATAAAAATCTCACATTATGAAATCTTCATGATTTCCTTTACATTGTGAAATTATACTTAGACTTTAGTACAAAGTTTAAGATCATTATCAAGTAAATAAATTAACAAAAGCACTTATGTAACAAAGGATGCCTTTATATATATAATGAATGAATGTACAAAAAATATCCCTATTACACATATTCTTTAGGGCATATGACTAACACAAACTACTTTTAGTAATGTCTCATACTAGCTTTTGGGATTTTCTTCGATGGATCATTTTATATAACTTATCAAGACTTTATCTGAAGCTTTAGCCTAACCATTTGCTTGGGCATAATAATGTGTAAAATAAAGGAACATGATTCCATAGAAACTATCACTTGATTAGTAATAATGGATTCAAGTAAGCCTTGTCTAAACATATTATATTCTTTTATAAATTTGACTACAGTTTGTCAATTTACAATCTTCAGGGGAATTAATTCAATCCATTTAGTGAAATGATCATTTGCAATAAAAATGAAAGCATGCCTGCTACTTGATAGAGGATAAATTTTTCCAATCACATTTATTGCCCACCATCTGAAAGGTAAAAGGCAAATTATAAAGTGTAACTCTTTTATCGATAAGTAACATAAAGGACAATGCTTTTGGCATTTCTCACAACCCTTAGCATATTGGTAGCAATCATTTTCATATGTAGGCTAGTAATGCCTTAGTTAAATTATTTGCCACTTTATCACTTGACCATATTAATGTGGCCCAGTAATTCTTTTATGAACCTCAGCTGTTACTAATAAAGCTTCTTTTTGAGGGGTACATCTAAGTAATTCTCTATTAAACCATCTTCTAAATAGCTCTTCTCCTATAAAGACATACTTGTGGGTAAGCCTTCTAATCTTAGAGTTGGCCGATGTAGATGGATTCTTTAGTTATTCCATAAACCTAACCTTCCAATCATTTTTTTAATTCTTCATTAGTGATGATATACTCGTTCAATGTCAAAACTAAATGATGCATTCTAACAATCCTTATAAGGTTACACCTCAAGAATCTATAGGCTAATAATGCTAGTGAGTTAGCCTCAAAATTTTCCTTTCTATTAACAAAACTTAGCTCAATTTTCTCAAACCCTCAAACCGAATACTGAACTTTGTTACAATATGGCACCAAAGTAAGACTCTCACATTGATATTCTCTAACACCTTTGAGACTACTAATAATGAATCTCTCTGGCTCTTAATTCGGCCATAACTTTTAATCCAAAAATCAATGTTTCATATTTGACCTAAATGTTATTACATTTGAAATCTAACATAAAAGATAATGTAATACATAAACCATTAGGAGATATAATCACAATAACAACTCTAGTTGAATGTATCATTCTAGACCGATCAAACCATATTTGCCAAGGGTTCTATTTGATCATAACAATTTCTTGCCCTTAGTTTTCTTTCTTATTAGGTTAATGGATTGAAAAATCAACCACATTTATGAAGAATATTGTAGGGCTAATGTAGACAACCTTAATGCCCGTTTTCCTAGTCGATTCTTAAAAATGACCTTGGCAAAATATACTTGATCATATCTATTCGACTAATAATAAAAACCACTACACATAATATCTCAACTTTGTACAAGAAAAATAAAAAGCTAATCCAAATTTCTCAATTGGTAAATACTTGGTATTGGTATCATTCTATCAACCGAGGTAGAGTCGTCACAGATGGAGTAGTTAAATAATTCTTTAACTCATTAAAATCTTTTTGTGAATTTTAGTCTAGATAAACTCTTTGCACCTCTGTAACTTTAATAATTTCATCCATAGTCGAAGCTTTCCAAGTGTATTGGTAATGAACTTATTAAGGATATTTATTTTTTCTAGTAATTGTTATAGTTCTTTCTTGTTTTTTGGTGTGGTTGCTCTAATGTTTGCCCGAGCCTTATTCTAATCTATCTTTACCTCCATAAACATATTTCAAGGGATTCATCTTAAGTTAATGGTTCCTCATTTGGTTAAATGCTTATTTTATATGTTGTAAGTGATTAATCTCTACTTGTGACTTTATCATGACATCATCAATGCACACCTCTATAGTTCGGCCAATTTGTTCATGGAAAATAGCATTCATAGCTCTTTGATATGTGGCACCTATATTCTTAGGGCTGAATGGTATAACCACCCATTCATAAGCACCAATCGACCTAAGGCATCAAAATGTTATTTTATGGACATCTAGCTTGTGGATGAAGATTTGATTATACCAAGAATGCCTATCATTTAAACTAAGAATTAAGTTGCATGTGGTCAAATCAATTAACATATCAACAACTGGTAAGGGATATTCATCTTTGAGTATAGTGGTACTGAGATTTCTAAAATCCATACAAATTATTAGTTTCCCATTCTTTTTTATTATTGGCAATATATTTAACAGCCATTTAACATATTTAGCTATGCAGAAAAAGATAGCTTTTAATAATTATTTGACTTTTTTAGCTACCGACTACTTTATTTCTCATGATATTCTCCTCATAGGTTGTTTGTAGGGCCGAAATCCAAATTTTATGGGAAGTTTTTATCCTAGAAGAGTGTGATCAAGCCCTGGCATTTTTAAATAATCCCAAGCAAAATAATCCTTGTATTGGTGGAGAAAGTTAACCAACTGAGTCTCAAATTCTTGATTCAACTTGCTACTGATGAAAAAAAGTCGAGGCAATTTGATTGTACCAACATTTATCTCCTTTAATGGATCTTAAGAACTAAACCCATATCCTAACTTAATCTCTAACTTTGTTTAAAAGTCAAAATCTTCTAGCTTCTCATTAATACATTCAAACAAAGCCAAATTGTGAGCCTAGATCAAGTCACTGATTTCTTTTAAACTTTTTACATCATTTCTAATATAAGTTTTAAAAGACCTAACCATAACACTTGGCCTTAAAAGATCACTGTTTATAGCATCCTTTAGCTTTTTTAATTCATTCCTTCTATAAATCCCATCTTCCCCTAGTGATACCTATATAACTATAGCTTATGGAAAATATAACTCGACATTAACTGAAAAAACAACAATACCAAATTGGTTAGGTTCTATGTGGATAATCTCAACCATCCCATCATCTCACCATAACATTTTTTTATGTAAAGATGAAGGAATACACCAATTGGAGTGGATCCAATCTCAACTAAGTAAAGCATTATAGCTATTCCTTACATTTACCATATAGAAGCCTACTTTTTTTACAACCCAACTGAACTTGACATTCAATACTATGAACCTACTTCATTCTTCCTACTAGCAAAATCACTCATAATCATATCCAATCACTCTATTTTGCTCAATGGTATCGCTAATCATTTCAACATTTTTGTTGGCAAAATATTTAAACTAGTTCTATTGTCAATTAATATTCATCCAAAAGGGATCCTATTGAGTTCGCCTCTCATGTACAAAGGCTGAATATATTTTTTCATGGATTCTAGAAGTTTATCCAAAGTAATAGCTGAATCACCTCTTTTAGGCTCAATGATATCACCATCCAAAGTGTAATCTTGGCCATCTTTGGCTATGTATGATTCGGTCAAGGTGGCAGCATTGATTTGCAATTGCCTATGTTATCTCGACAGCTAAACTTTATTTGACTTGTTTATCACTTTCCTTTTGCCCTTGCAACTTTGGCCATATTCTTCGGTCACTACTATATTGGAACTAACCTTGTCCCATGAATCTTGCATTTATTCATAAGGTCTCTCTCTACTTTTTGGTCACTTAAATCATTTTTATGCTCAATCCTAAAAATGTCCCTTCGGGTGGAATGCAAGCCTCATTAGAATCCTAGCCTATTAGGGACTTGTCTTGATCATCAGTTCCATACAGCTACATGTTTAACACTACCATATTTTCTTCTTAGAATCTAATTCCCTAGCTTGTTCATCAATCTCTCATTAGAGTTCAACCAATTATGATTACTTCTATAGCTTTCACTATCACACCTCTTACTCGATCCATTTGTCGGACCTAAATAAGAGGTAACACACGATCAATATTTGACTCACTTATCATCCATCTTACTTATAACCCATATAATTAAAAACCCTTTTTAACAACATAAGTTAACATACAACTTATAAAATCTATCTTAACAAAAACCTTATCACAAGTATACCATTAGGGGTCATCGTGTCAAAAATCTAATGGCATAACAAATGTCTGGTGACACTAGCCCAAATAGTAACCTACATAAAACAACACTTTTATAACTCAAAAATCATGTCACAATCCTTTATGATCCATCTGATCATCTAATTCAAAACATATATAACAATCATTCCCATTTTCCATCATAATCATCCATTCCACAATATATACTGACCACATATCATGCATATATGCGTACATAAGCCAACATAAGAATAATCATCTTCCATCAGTACATAATGCCTTTAAAAATAACCCTTAATACACATATACATATATACAGGCCCATAGTTTATATCAACATGCATAGGAGTGTTTATACAATCTTAGCTTTACTTCATATATATAGTACATAAAAACCAAAAAATGACATTTCTTCCAAAAACCCATAATCTCGGTGGCTTGAAGGACCTTTATCTGAGCTATCCAATAACCTGGGCATCGCAAACAAATAATGCACTAAGCTTTGTAGCCCAGTGGTGCATCCAATAATAACATGGCCATATATACATACTCACATTTTACATCTATTATACAATTAGGTAATTTATTCATAACATACTTTAATTTCTAGTGATGTGTATGTTACACAAAAAGAGTTGTTACGTGCAATACATAACATGTCCTTATAATCAATATATATGACCTACAAGTAATTTATCATTTTAAATTATTGGTTTCTTAATTGTAATAACTTCATTTAACCATTATGTGATTTCAACATATATTTATTCTAGTATTGGAATATATTATGTGAATTAAACATACATCACTCATAATATGAAATTGAGTAGCATACAATCATCCTTATGTGTGTGTCATCTAATATATGTGTGCAAGCATACCATTAACATCATATATCTCATGCCTATCAATATAACTCAACTTATGTCACTTAATCAAATGTCATTTTGATATCATTTATTAAATCATTATTACATTATGAAAAATTCATTGCTCTACCCATATATATATGAGACATATACCTAAAACTAGATAATGAAAATCAGTGACCATAAAGGTCTGATGATGACTCAAAAGTTTAGCCGTGACTATAAAGGTCTACACTAGACCTAAAGGTTATATATTGGATCTAAAGGTTATAGGTTGAACTCGAAGTCATATGCTAGACCCCAACGTCATATGCTACACCCGAAGGCCATAATCTCGACCTGAATGTCATATACTAAACCCAAAGGTCATGTAATGGGCCAAAGGCCATAATTAGGTACAAAAGTACCTTAGTAGCTACTAATCTCCCTAGTTAACTAGTCAACCTATCCAAGCTAGGTTGTCTACATATGTGGGCCATCATAATCTTAATTATGTTTCACCTTTTAAAAATAGTTTTTATTAGTTTTACGTGTCCTTTAGCCAACAATTGACCAAATGAGGGTAACTAAGATCACTTTATCATATTAAAACCATTTACATCATCTTTACATGCATATGAGCACATTCCATATCATATTATACATAAGCATCTTTTTGCACATTATAACAATTATCTCAAGTCATTTACAATTAGTAACATACTAAACCATTCTTATTATATACCGACATATTCATCTCATCAAATTACTTTGCTAATGCTTAAAACATATACTATCTCATATTAGGCCATTTAGCCATAACAAATAGCATCGCATTGCCATGCTTATACTATCATCTTCATATTAAAGAATCACATTTCTCATGTGCTTATGTTCATCCATCTCAGCATAGTATATATATAACATCATATCTTTATAACATTAGTAGGGATACATACACACTTATCATTTAGATCACAAATAACATTATTTGTCTTTTGCAACTATCACATGAATAACTCATTTAATCCTAGCATTAACATTACAGGTCATAAATCATCACCACCATATCATTATCAACATATTCTTTTAACTTAGTATGCATATAGAGAAACTTATCTATATATGTATCACACACATAATGTTAAGAATCTTTTATGCATATCATATGCATGGCTCAAATTCTATATTTAATAGTCCCTTTTTACAAACATTTTAAATCCATATGTATGTCATAGTATCCCTTTTTCATGCATAATAACTTTCAAATACATTAGATCAAAATTTTATCATACATTACTTATATTCATTGCTTTAGTGGTTACTCTAAGCTCCCACTTATATTGCTATTGTGAAAGTTGTTTTAGACTCTTGTTTTATCTCTCTGTTCTAATGGTTAATCTAGACTCCTCTTTATCTTAACACTAAACCATTAGATATAAAATATGATTACATATATTGTCTAGATCAACAAATAACACACTACTTTAATGCTTACACTCAATCACATATGCAACATTACTTAACTTGGTATGACACAATGGCCTTATTAACATATACATAAATATTATTAACATACATTGTATCACATAATATTTCTTTCTTTAATCACATAAGGTTTATATCCAATGTTAGATTAAAACCATTTATATACATAATTAACATCTTTAAGCTCTATTTCTATTCCTTTATATTTTGAAAAGTACTAATCATTATTCATTCCATATTATTTCATTTCATTAACTTAGGCATACATACTTAAATCCTTTAATTGACATATATACCATGTTACTTTTTATGTTCCTCTACATTGACTCCACACACTAACACTCATGTATGTATGTATGTATATGTGTGTGTGTGTGTGTCAATATTCATCTCTATACCAACTTACTTTACATAACATATAATCATAGGTGATTTATCCTACATCATCACTTTACTATCCTAATACATAAGTTTCAGCCTCAAGCATCACACATTTAACTCATTCTTTTCATCACCAATATCAATTATTCATATTTGTAATATATATATATACACACACACACACACCAACAATTAAAGCCATGCTTTAAACCTCATCATGAAAATATACTCCAATTCCCATAATTAAGTTTATACATCCCACATATATCATTTATTATTTCATTTCTTTATGTACATATACTTATGTCTCACTATTATTTACTTTTACATATCATGAAATCTTTACATACCATAAAAATTTAATTATTCTGCTCCATAGATTCCATTCAGCCTAATATGGCATCTCATTTTAAAAATTTCTATTTTATCATTTATTATCATAATCACACTTTATATAATCACACAAACACTACATACACTTAGATCACACGTTAGAACACACTTTAGATCACACATTAGAATACACCCTAGAACACATTTTAGATCACATATTAGAATACAACTTAAAACACACATACTAGCATTCATATTCAAAAACAAGATTTAAGACATATTATTAGTGGATACACATATTAATAATGTCCAATTACATCCTTTGGACCTTAATATGCCTTCTCTTTCATTTTTCTTTTATTTCTTCCTTCTTTCTCTATAAACATAAACCAAACAATCCTTTAAAAATCCATATAAAATCATATACACTTCTAAACTCAAAATCAACTTAATATAACTCTTCTTGGCCACTTAAACAACCTTAGAAAAATATAAAGACTTTAAAAACACCTCTTACTCAAAATTAAATTACTATTCACCCAAGCTTTCTTTCTCAAAAATCTTCAAATCCTTTGTGTTAATCTTGCAATTGGGGTTGTTTAGAGACTTACGGGACTAAGATTTAGGGGTGAGAAGTGATAATTAAGGTAGAGATTAAAGAGAGATGAAAGAAAAATAGGGGAGTAAAGGAGGTGGAAGCTGTCAACTTCATGGGGGAGAAAGAGGAGGATGATGGTTTTGGTTGACCAAAATAAAAGCCTTTTAACCCCTTTTATAATCCATTTTATCTAAAGGCTCATATCACCCTCCCTTTGATCCAAAGGCCAAGATTAATACCCTTTTCTTTCTCCTTTTTTTCAAATTATTTCATCTCCATAAAACCCTCAATTATCATCCATTTTGATCCCATAAAATCATTGAAATCAAGACCCAAAAGCCTCTATTAATTCATGCTCCAAAAGTATGAAAACTGATTAAAAATAACACTTTTATCTTTGTCCAATTTTATAAAATACTTCTTAACGTTCAAAAATTCCAACTCCACTACCATCATATTCCTTAGATTATTTAAGCCTCAAGAAGTGGCATTTCTTAGCCCATCTAGCCAAAAACAAATTATTTTATGGTTCAGCTTTAATTATATCACTATTCACAGTACACTGTTATAAAAACTTTAACTTCTATGACCTTGTTTTCTCATTAAACTTTGCTAAAAAAAATGTTTTATAATTAATGCCATCATTCTGTAACATTAGTGTGACCCGGGTCTTAGGTAACACTATTCACCTCAAAAAATAATATTCATGAACACACTTATTATTATTCGTTTACCATTTAAATGTTTTTATTTCTTTGCCAAACTATATCTATGGCATATTTATATAACACAAGCTCTCAATTAGTACGGTTCATAACTCTGTTCTCATACCAAGAGTCACTATCCATAACTCTATATTCACTATTCATAATCTTTATTATTATCACTTGTTAAACATCCAAACGTCCTTATATTCCTACCAAAATACACCCACAACCTATTGACAACATATATTGTTCATCAATAAGAAAATCCTAATCATATCCCAAAATTCACTATTCACAACCCCCAGGATTCACTATTCACAAACTCGAGATTTTTAGGCATTGCATTTCTTTTCCTCTTAAAAGATTTTTGTTTGCAAAATTCCCAAAAATCTCGGTATACTTGGAACACTAATATACTTACATATATACTCTATTTATCATGGTCTCTGTTTCTATACAAACTTTCTCATTGCTCTACTCATCATATAACAACCTTTCTTATCGTCTATCACTTATCTCTTTTAATTGTTTATCAACTCCACTATTCTTACTTTCATCAGTTTCCCTCTTAGGCTTTTCGTATAAGTCGATATCACATATATGCTTAGCTTTTAGAGTCTTCCTTGTTACATTATTCACATAGTACATACTATGCTACTTTAATCCATAGTTTCTTGACAACCAATCTTCTATTTATGTGATTATCATAATAAATCTTTATCATGATTAACACTATATAGTCAGTTCTATCCGTCTCTATGAATTCAACTCTCCTCTTTTGTCCTATTCTATCTTTGATCATCATAACCTTTATCTTGAATACCTCAATCTTTTCTTATGTTGTTCACTTATATGAGCACACTCCATCAATTTCCCCCTCAATCATGGTAGAAAAGCATATAAGATGTAAATATTATGGTTATGAACATATGATGATGTGAATGATGATAATAACATAACATTATCATATATTTTATGAAAAGGCTTAAATGATATGATGTATAAACCAGCCCAATGTCTCATGCATAAATGTCAAATGGCCTTAAATCTCAAGGGAATTGATAGGCACACTAGTAGTATTAACTCCCTTTTTCCTAGTATAATCTTTCTATAAACCGAGTTCACCCACACTTACTTTTATATCTTCTCTTATGTCTTCACACATATTCCTTAATTCTATATCATCAAAGAACTTCTGCTTATACTGATACTACTCCTATTACATTGTATTCCTATTCTGGTACAACCCTCATATAGGTACTAATCATCAACCCAATAAAATTTTGACTTAACCTATTATAATGACTTCTTTTCTACCTTTACTTTCTTCGAGGTCATACAACTATCTTTATCCACATCCTTTTTGATATAAGAAAACAACAGATTTATAATTGTAATCATACTTTTATACCTTATGTAACCTAAATCCTTTGGCACTTATAAGTTCCTTATACTCTTTCTTAATCTAAGGAACACCTAAACTAGAGCTCTAATACCACCAAATGTGACACCCCTTACTTAATCTGTTCCTTGAACTCGAATGAGAGGCGACACATAATCAAAATTCAACTCACTTATCATCTATCTTACTTACAACCTATATAATTAAAAACCCTTTTTAGCAGCATATCTTAACATACAACTTATAAAATCTATCTTAACAAAAACCTTATCACAAGTAGTAACCTTACCATTAAGGATTATCGGATCGAAAATCTGACAGCATAATAACCATCTGATAACACTAGCCCAAATAGTAACCTACATAAAACAACAATTTTATAACTCAACATCATGTCACAATCCTCTATGATCCATCTAATCATCCATAACATACACAATATACATCCCGATTCAAAATATATATAACAATCACTCCCATTTTCCATCATAATCATCCATTATACAACATATACTATTCATATACCATGCATATATATGTACACAAACAAACATAAGAATAACCATCTTCCATCAGTACATAACATCCTTAAAAACAACTTTTAATACACTTATACATATATACAGGCCGATAGTCCATATGAGTATATATAAGAGTGTTTATACAATCTTATCTTTACTTCATATACATAATACATAAAAATAATAAAAATAACATTTCTTCTAAAAACCCATAATCTATGTGACCTGAAGGACCTTCATCTGAGCTATCCAATAACGTGCACATCACAAACATATGATGCACTAAGCTTTGCAACCTAGTAGTCTATCCAATAGTAGCATGGCCATACATGCATACTCACATTTTACATTTATTATAAAATTGTGTAATTTATGCATAACACTTTAATTTCTAATGATGTGTGTGTTACACAAAAAGAGTTGTCATGTGCAATACATAACATGTCCTTATAATCAAAACATATGATCGACAACTAATTTATTATTCTAAATTATTGGTTTCTTACATGTTAAAAACTTTTATTTAACCATTATGTGATTTCAACATACATCTATTCTAATATTGGAATATACTATGTGAATTAAACATAAATCACTCACAATATGAAATTGAGCATACAACCATCCTTATATGTGTGTCTCACCTAATATATGTGTGCAAGCATACCATTAACATCATGTATCTCATGCCTATCAATATGCCCAACTCATGTCACACAATGAAATGTCATTTTGGTATCATATATTAAATCATTGTTACATTATTCATTGCTTTACCCATATATATATGAGACACATACCTAAAACTAGATAACGAAAATCGATGACTGCAAAGGTCTAATGGTAACCTGAAGGTCTAGCAATGACCACAAAGATCTATTTTGGACCTGAAGGTCATATACTGGACCTGAATATCATAATCTAAATTCAAAGGTCATATGCTAGACCAAAAGGTCATGGGCTAGACCCAAAGGTCATAATCTATACTTGGAGGTCATGTACTAGGCCAAAGGCCATAATTCAGTATAAAAGTACCTTAGTAGCTGCTAATCTCCCTAGTTGACCTATTAACCTATCTAAACTAAGTTGTCTATATATATAGGCCATCACTATGTTAATTATGTTTCACTTTTTAAAAATAGTTTTTATTTGTTTTACATGCCCTTTAGCTAACAATTGACCAAAAAAGGGTAGCTAAGATCACCTTATCATTTTAAAACCATTCATATCATCTTTACATGCATATGAGCACATTCCATATCATATTATACATAAGCCTCTTTTTGCTCATTATAACCATTATCTCAAGTCATCTACAATTAATAATATGCTAAACCATTCTTATTATATACCAACATATTCATCTCATCAAACTATTTTATGAATCCTTAAAGCATCCACTATCTCATATTAAGCCATTTGGCCATAACAAATAATATGGCATCACCATGCTCATACTATCATTTTAGCATTAGAGCATCACATTTCTCATGTCCTAATTTTCATCCATCTCATCATAGTATATATATAACATCATATCTTTATAACATTAGTAGAGATACATACACACTTATCATTTAGATCACATATAACATTATCCATATTTTACAACTATCACATGCATAACTTATTTAATCCTAGCATTAACATTGCATGTCATAACTCATCACCACCATATCATTATCAACATATTCTTTTAACTTAGTATAAAGAGACACTTATATATATATATAGCACACACATAATGTTAATAGTCTTTTATACATATCATATGCATGGCTCAAGTTCTATATTTAATAGTCTCTTCTTATAAAGGTTTCAAATCCATATATATCTCATAATATCCCTTTTTCATGCATAATAACTTTTAAGGACATTGGATCACAATTTATCATATGTTACTTATATTCATTGCTTTAGTGGCTGCTCTAGGCTCCCACTTATATTTCTTTTCTAAAAGTTGTTCTAGACTCCCCTTTTATCTTTTGTTCTAATGGTTATTCTAGAATCCTCTTTATCTTAACATTAAACCATTTGACCACAAAATATGATCATATATACTTGTCTAGATCAACATATAACTTTCACGCTTATACTCAATCATATGTGCGACATTACTTAACTTGTTATGACACAATGGCCTTATTAACATACATATGAATATTATTAACATACATTGCATCATATAACATTTCTTTCTTTAATCATACAAAGTCTATATCCAAGGTTAGATTAAAACCATTTACATACATAATTAACATCTTTAAGCTCTATTTCTATTCCTTTATATTTCGACCAATACTCCTCATTATTCATTCCATATTATTTCTTTTCATTAACTTATATACGTACTTAAATCCTGCAATTGACATATATACCATGTTA
>CANXYI011985927.1:0-11743 GCA_948208565.1 Hura crepitans
TGAGAATAAAATAAATTGTGTGGGAGTGTAATGAGACATTGTAAAGTCATATAAAAGTAAAGAAACTCATAATGAGAGGAAATGACAGGGTTAGTAACTTATACTTAGATACTTATAAGATAAAGGAAAAGAACAAAGGTAGATTGGTAAATGGTAGATGGTTGTTTGAGAATATAGTAATAATAGTTATGAGAAGTGAACTGGGTATAAATGAATAATTAAGAAATGCTAAAGCAATAACTGGGAGTAAACTTCTTAATAATCTTTAAAATGGGTGAGAGATTAAAATGGGGCAAATTTATGAATAAGTGGGTATAACTGAAGACTGATAGGAAAGGGTAGATATTATAAATGGAATAAGAGTTTTATGCTATGTTTGCTTACATGTTTAAAATAAAAAGTACATGGTATGTTTGGTTAAATTCACTACTGAGTGCATACTTAGCGTATTGGGTTTTTGATGTGCAGGTGGTTAATGCATAAAAGTTTAAAGCAGACAACCAATGGTGCAAACGACGACTATCTAGGTATGCTATAGCATGTTCAGATTTTTGGACAAGTAAGTAGAGGCACTTATACATAGATCTGTGGGTATTTATGGGAAACGAATGGTAATTGTAGCATTATAGAGATAGTAAAAAATTATTAAAATGGTAGTATAACTGGATTGGTAGTGGTAAATGAAGCCTAGGGTGATAATGGACTGTAGTATCAAGCATATAAGAGCTACATACTTAGTAGGTTAAATTCAGAACTTAGGAATTGTTAAGTGAAATTTCTAAACTCTGAAATGTTAAATATGATAGAGGTTAAATTAATGACCCCTAGGGAACTCTAAAGATGGGTGACCTCACGGGAAGTGACATGTCTTACATGTTACAACTACACTGGGACACTATCTTAAATAGTAACCTATTAAAAATAGCACTTCTATAAATTTTCAACACATCCTAACAACTTTTGGGTCCATCTGACCCTTTAAACCTCAACACAAGGCAACATTCCATAAGCATGCATATGGAAGAGATATCATAAAAGTCATACAATCTTATAAAAGCTTTTAAATAAAAAGAATTCAAAAGTTGATTTAATAAGTTTTATAAAGCATAATTACATACTATAGATTAGGCCCAATCCCTCGTTATACACAAGAGTGCTATCTAAATAATTACCTTATAAAAAATTATACAAGAGAAATCAAAATACCCTAAAAATGTAGCTTTTTGATCTCCTAAGGTACTGAGATTTTGACTTTAATCTATTTTCTTTTAACCTATGTATTGCAAAAATAAACATAATACACTAAGTTTTCGCTTAGTGGTGAATCCAATAAAATAAATGTTTTATGTTAAGAAATTATGCAATACATAAAATTCACATCTTTTTGATAATGACAATAAGATAAAAAAAATCAATTGTAATTACATTAACATAGCTCAATTATTTCCTCTTACATGTAATTATGGTCTAGTTACATGCCCATACCAATAGGACAATAACCAAACTAAATAATAGGATGAAATAATGCCAAAAGGCCTAAGATATATATACTCAAAGGCGCCCAAGATATATGTACTCGAAGGCACCCAAGATAATTAGACATGAGTCACCTAACAACTATTGTATTTCCCTAGTTGATCTATCAACCTATCTAACATAAGTTGTCTGAAAGCATAGGCATATTAATTATTATTCCTTATATGACCAAATCATTTATACATATTTCCCATATTTATCATAATTACTTATATAATCTAAGATCACACATATATCACATATGTTTGTCTCATATATCTATATGTGTTGCTTATGTAATGCATAACCCATCCAAGATGTTAAAAGAATACTTAAGGCCATTCAGACAAACCAAAAATATACACTTCATATATGTATTATCCCATAAGCATGCATACTCCTATAATACATAACATGAACATAACTTTTTCAAACTTGAGCCATCTCTAATATCACAAACATAAATTATCCATTATGCAACTTATAAATATACATGCACTTAAGTCATAATAAACACAACCTAAGGCACATTTCAATATACCTAAACTTAAAATTTGTAATTAATGCCATTGAAGATTTTAGCCACTGCTCACATAACTTTATAAGATATTAAAAGATATCATCATGCTTAAAATTCATTAACCATATATATCTACATAACAATTCATCCTTTCTCTTAGCATAAATGAACCATAAACACACACCCTTTGCATGCTTTGTACTCAACACTATAACATCATAACACCAATCATTCATTCACAATTTAGTCAATTACACATCATGTTAACTCATACATACTACATACGTCACCACTCATTAATTATACATATCAATCATTGATTACATAAAGCAAATTCACCATAAATGCCATCTAAAAGTAAATGTTCAACATATATTTGATTGGATTCACATACCAAAAATTGAGAGACATCGTAACAATGTAATTATGCCTTCTCTTTGCCCTTCAAACCACCTAGTCTCTATTTCTCTATATACATAATTACAGGCTCATTTTAAAAAATTCATAATAAATCTAACATAGCTTCAAAAGTAAAAATGACCATATATAGGTGTTATTGGGCACCCGTATAATCAATACCTCAAAATTCAAATTTCTCTTGATAAAAGCTTTCTCCAAGTCTTCTAACACCCTAAACTCACTCAATCCATGTTAACTTAGGGTTTAATGGTTATTAAATGGGATTAATTTGGAAGAGGAAGAAAAATGGTGGATTTGGTCTCTTAGGGTGGTGTCGGCACAAGGAAGAAGAAGAGGAAGGAGTTAGCTGATGGGAATAGTTATTTTTAGCAAGAATTAACCATTTTATATGTGTTAGAATGAATGGTCATGAATAAATTGGCCTAAAATCAATTATTATCAAAATTTTTTTTTAAAAACACTTTAAAATCCATTTTTTACAATTTTAACCTCATTTAACACCCCTTAAAAACCCAATAAACTTTCAAAATAAAATACTTAAACCCCACAAAAACTCGCATTCAAAAAGCTCAAAAACCCGATAAAAAGGTAATTTAATAACTTTGCCTAATTTAGTTAAAATACTTCCTAACATTTAAAAATTCCAATTTTAGTGCCAATAGACTGTTTGAAATTTTTAAGTATTAGGTTGTATTGGTCTCAAATTATTTTGAGCAAAAATTTAATTATTTTACAATTCAACTTTAGCCATGGCATTATTCACAAGACACTACCGTAAATTCTTCTTTTGCTTTTTTAACCACCTTAATGACTTCAAATTGACTCCAAATCCCAAATTTCTTTTATAATTAATACTTCATGTTGGTCTAACTAGTGAGACTTGGGTTTTGGGAAATACTATTCATCTTGGGAAGTACTATTCATAAAAGTTGAGATTTTCGGGATGTTACTTTGATACTTTTAATGAAGAGAACTTCAAATCAGATGTTAACATTTCTATTTATTAAAACTTTATCCTTTCTTCATAATTAGGCAATCCAAACATAGGAGCATCAAAAATCTAGTGTTAATAAGATCATAAAACTTTGGAAGAGAAAGATGTTCAGGATATTGTCCTGGTGAATAGTGATACCAAGTTGTGAATATTGCTTCCTAAGGCATAGGTAAACTAATTAAAAAGATAAAGAGGGAATAATATGAATTAATTTTTGGTGAAGTTTAGAGTGAAAATGAATTTATTAAAGTGGTTAAAAATGCAATTGAAGTTTTTACAGTAATGTCTAGTGAATAGTAACTCCATGAAAGCTAAATGATAAAATATTTGATTTATGCTAAAAAAATCAAGGAATATCACGATCTTAAGCTCAAAAATTCTAAATAATCCAATGGCACAAGAATTTGGACTTTTTGGCACCAAGAAGTAATTTAATAGAATTAATTAAAGATGTAATTATTTAATTAATGTAGTCCCTCTCAATTTTTAACTATAATTTTCTCAAGACACCTGAATTATAGATATTTTTAATTAATGGTATGAAAATAGTATTAAATTGATATGCCATAATAATAGAATTAATTTTAAAGGAAGAATAATAAAAGGATTAAATGTGAGCCATTGGATTTGCTAAGTGGCTCACATATAACTCTTAATAGTTATATATAAATAAGAATTTGGTTTAAAATAAACAACAAAAAAACATTCATCTTTTACCCATATTACCGACGCCATTATTGGCTCCCTCAAAACTTCCTTTTTTTCTTCTTCTTCCAACTAAATATACACTTCTAAAAAGCAAATTCTCACCACTATACTAACCTCCATCATCTCTGGATCAGTACTCTAAAGAGGGAAATAGAAGAACAAGGCAAGTTTGAGGGAATTTTAATTAGGGTGAATAGTGACAAATTACTTGGTAAGTGTTCTAAACTAAGATTTTATATTTTTCTAGGATGCTTTGTGATGCCAAATGAACAATTCAAGTGTTAAATTCAAGTTTGTAATAGTAAAGATTTTTATTGGAATTTTATATGTGTCAAACTTTTATGTTTGTTGAGAATGGAGATAATAGCCAAGCCAAAGGGTAAGAGAAGGTGTAGAAAGCATATTTGAGGCCAAAGGATCTCCTTTGTATGTAAACTCAATGGATTATATAAGTGTGCATAATTAAAAAAATTTAAGAGTGTATGTTACATACTTGAGTTGTATGTTTTGATGGCACATGCTAGTTTAAGGTAGAAATAAGTATATCATTATCATAATTAAATGTGAATAACATACCTTGAGTAAGAGTTGAGTTATAATTTAATTTGGTCATATGTATGATCGCTTAGGCTAAATGGTATATGCATGAGGAATTAAAGTGTATGTGATACTTAATAGGAGTTAGTTACATAAATATGCTAGTTAGATACTTAGCTAATGAGTTAAATAATAGTTGAAATGAAATGAAGGATGGCATATAAGATTTCATAATATGGTCAAATAGTTAGTGTATGAGAAGCAAGTGTATAAATGTTAACTTATGGTGATTAATGATATAACCAAGAAAATTTTACATTTAATTAGTAAATTAAATTATAATTGAATAGAATAATGGAAAAAGGGGTGAAATTTCCTTATAGGGTGAAAAGTGGTAAAGTAGTTACATACATGTATTTGGGATTAATGTAGATGTTTGGTACGTGAATGATATGCATGTAATTCAAATAATAGCATAGAAATATAACATGATATAAGGAATTAATAATTATACTTTAGTGTTAATTTAGTTGTTTAGCCGAATAGGCTGGATGATTTGGTATATACATAAAGTTAAGCATTAAAGAGATGCCATGAACAAAATAGGTATATAACTTGTACATGCATAATAAAAATTCATTGTGAATTGTATGATTGCATAAATAACTTAATTTTATAAATGGTGATAATGATTTGTATACATGTTATGACAAGAAATTTTAGAAGAGTAAAAATGTGATTGCAAAATAAGTTGATAATAAATCAATAATAGCATGGTTGCGTATTATTTAAGATACATGAAAAAGGTATAACTAGTATGTAAAGATATGAAATTGAGCATAGAGGATAAATAACGCCCATATAAGCTAGATAACCTAGACTTAATAGGTTGACTAGACAACTAGAGAGGGTAGTAGCTATTAGGATAGTGTAGTGTCATTTTATGGTGCAACAATCATACAGTCCCATCTAAATACTATACTTACATGCATATATTGATGATTAGTGTTATTATATTTTATGATGGTGTAGCAACCATAAGGTGCAATAGGGCCACTGTGCAATTATATGTCAATGTAAGGTCTGTTAAGAGAATTACACATTTATATGTGGCAATGGCCATTATAAGGTTTAAAGAGGCCACTACATGATTAATCACATAGGAGCAGATGTCATAGGGTCTAAAATATGGGCCAATACGTAGATATTGATGCCTTAATGGCAGATATCCTGTTATCAAGTATTGAGATTATTATCTATCAAGTATATGTTGGATTAAATATAAACTAAGTAATTAAATATTAATGATTGCAAGAATAACTCAAAATGTTATTACTATTTTACATATGTTAAAGTTATAAAGAATAAATTGTTGATAATACTTGAATGTGTGTTTGGTACATCAAATTATTTCAATATATTTTGTATGTTATTGGTTACTGTGTAAATCATATGTATGCCACATGCACATACTATTATCATGATAAAGATTATTGCACATAACATCATTATATGTGTTTTTGAATGTGTTATTGAGCATATTTCATTGAATACACCATTATGATTTATGCTTAGTGCATCATTGTTTTTGCAATGGGTAGGTAATTGATCGAAGATTAAGTAAAGCATCAAGAGAAGTAGTGCATATTAATGAAACTTCTCATTTTGGAATAAATCATGATATATATATAAGGAAATTAGTATGTATGGCATTAACATGTAATAGGTTAAGGGTGCGATTGAACTTGTGTATGTAAATGTTTTATAATACTTCTAATATGTCATATGGTTATCTTTATATGAATATGTGTTGATAAAGATTTATTGGCAACATGATGATTGAGATTGTGTGATTGTTATTGATGATAAGCACCTTGGGTTGATAAGAAGGATAATAGTGACTGTTGAGATATGCCTATTTATATAAAAGTGTTCATTTATATAGGTTCGTATTTGGGCTAGTGTCAATGAATAGTCAATATGTTGTTGAATTTTCAACATAATGATCCTGACTAGTGTAAATGTACTTATGTTTTTCTTAAGTGAGAACTAAGGAACATTTCATGTTAAGTAATGTTCAATAGAGGTTCTAAATTTGTATAGGTTAATAAATAATAGGGATAGATGACAAAATGGATATATGTGTGCATTGCTCCTTATGTAGTTCTGGTGAATGGATTGGGTTAAGGGTGTCATGGGAAGTGTGAAGGAATGAGAGAGGAAAAGGATATTAAGGATAACTAAAGTGGAAATTGATTGATATGATATGTGCATTAAAGAATTTTAGGATTTAGTGTCTGTATTTAATATGCTGAAGTATGATTAATGATATAAAAGGTTTTACAAATGCATGTCATAGCTCATTAAGTGAACTATGAGTTTATTGAGCATAACATAAGATTACATTATACTTAAATGACAAGTGAGTGCATTTATATGTGTGGCCAAATGATAGATGGTGGATGATGAGATGTCTAAAGCTTGAGTTATTATGAAAATTATGACTTGTGTATAAACATGTGGTATAATTGTCATCAAGGTATATAATTAAAGTATAGGTAATGTAATTGAATGATTGATGTGAAATAAATGCGTACTAATAATTTAAGGTTGCCTTAGTAGTCAAATATGAAGTATAAGAAAATAGAAAAGTGTGAATGTGCTTGTAAGTGAGCTAAAATTTATAAGAAAAAGGGAAACAAATATGGTTTTGGCTTATGGGTTAGAAATGATTTGGATATAATTATATGCATGTGAATGTTTATATGTTAAATGAGGAAAGAAAAGAATAAGATAAACATGATTTGTTAGTTACGATGTGTATTAAAATTTAATATTTGTATGGCAAAGATAATAATGATGTTAAAAGGCATGAGTTATTTTATGTGCATATGAGGAATTGAGTATAATCAGTAAATTTGAGACAAGGTCTAATGACTCAAAAATCTCAACTTATGAATAGTGCTTTCCCAGGATATGAATAGTATTCTCCAGACTTAAGATACACTAAAGTGACTGAGTGAAAGTATTAATCATAAAATAATTATGGGCCAAGTTTGAAACAAAACGATGTAATTTAGATGGTTAAAAATGATAGTTAAGTTTTATGATAGTGTCACATGAATAGTGACCTAGTTTTAGCTTAATTGTAAAATATTCAAAAAGTTGCTCAAAAAATTTTGAGATTAATACAACCTAGTACTCAAAAAATTTAATTAGTCCATTAGCACTAGAATTGGAATTTTTAGTGATCGAGAAGTTTTTTTTACTAAAATTGAGTAACCTTTAAAATTATGTTTTTAATCGATTTTTCATATCTTTGGGCACATATTTTTAAAGGCTTGATTTATGGATATTATAGGTCTCTCGAATGTCAAAAATGAGGCAAGAAAATAAGAAAAGAGGACTAGTATAAAAGGCTCAACCTTTGGTCAAAGGAAGAATAGTATCAACTTCCTTAAACCAAAGGTAGCAGATGCCTCCAAGAAGAAAAGGGGAGCCATTTTTTCTCCTCTAAAGCCTAATTTTTGCCTATTTTCTTCTACTTAAGACCAAAGTGTGATTTTTCATGACCTTTAGATGTTGTTTCCACCTTGAATTGTGTGAAAAATTGAATGAAAAGCATAGTTTTCCATCTCGATGAATAATAACCTAAAATCGATTGGGTAAGATTTTTCAATCATCGATAATTTTTCCATGTTCACTAGGTGCCAAAAGACGTTTTTATGTAGTTGATTTTTTTATGAATTTTTACATATTGAATTTGTATTAGGCTACTGAGGAAATTAAAAAAATGCAAGATAAACGGAAGAGCAAGGTGTAAATGATCCTTAGTGGTCCATTTCAACTTTCTTGGTATGTGTAATCAAAATAATTTGTGCAAAATTCATAAATACACTAATATGTACATAATGTATATATATGTCTATATGGACATTATGTATGATGATGATTGTATAAAATGTAGCTTTTAAGGGCTTAGAGGGCATTATGGCTGAATGGCCAATTGATGAATTTATGTATGTGTGTCTTCTTTATATAGGCATACATATGCATGTATCTATCACCTATGTGTGTTTTATATAATGTATGTCCATAAATGAGTATAGTTGCTTATATGGACATGAGAAATGAGATATAATGTGATCAATGGTGTTATGTAATATTCAAAGGCAAGATGGCTTAATGGCCTAAGTGTATGTGCATATGTGTGAATTGACATAAAATGCATGCAAATGATGAATTGTGTGCATGAATGGCTAAGTGGTTATATACATGTAAGATGGGTTATGCAATGTGAAGAAATGCATGTAAGATGCATGAATGATGTAATGGTTTATGATGTAATCATGTATGCCCATGCTTTATGTTAAGCATTATATGAATGTGCATGGATATTTTTTTTATTTATTATTATAAGGAATGATGTTGAATGAGTACTAAAAAGAGAATGTAAGTTTAAGCCTACCATAATGGTGAGGATGAATGGCTTAAGGCATAGGAATAGTATGTATGATGCATGCAATGTATGTTAATGTCTATGTATGATCATATGCAAGACATTAATAATATTTTTAGAACATGTTATGTGATGATGACATAAAAGATAGATAATGTGATAATGCATTCAATTATCAATTTAATGTGTGAAATAGTGCATTGATGATGTACATTGAGATTTATGTGGCAGAATGCTTTATTATTATGCCTATTGCATGTTCATTATGTAAACGACATGCATGGGATGAGATAAGAGCCTTTATGGTATGTGAATGATATATTTTTGAATATGATGATTTGTGCACGAGCTTATAAGTTATGTGATTATGCTATGGCAAATAAGATGTCATGAGAAAACGTATTGTGTTGAATATGAAAGAGTAATAATATAATGTGTTCATAAGCATATACATGTAATGACTTTCATATATGGTATTGTAATGTGGTGTTGCATGTCATAATGACATATAAAGCTTATGATAATACTTTTCCCAAGTTGTGTCATTATTTAGCCAACCAATTTAATTTAAAAACAATGTTAAATCATGTAAAAAGGGTGAAACTTAAAATGAACTTGATTAGTAGCCCATGCTAGTAAAAAAAACTAGTTTAATAAGTTAACCGGTAAACTAAGAGTCATAGCAGTTGCTAGGATACTTCGGTACCTCTATAGCCTTTGAGTTACAATGCATGAACCTTCAGGTTATTATTATATCCTAAACTTTGTATCTAATGTGTTGATCTTCTGATCTTATTTTTCTAACCTTGGGGTCTCATACATGATGACTTACGAGTTTATGCTTTTCTAACCTTCAAGTCTAATGCATACGAGGCCTAAGTGGTCTACATGATACTCCTTTATCCATAGCATTTATGTTTTCTAGGCTATAGGCATGATCAATGGATTAATAATTTAAGGCATAATAATGAAGTATGAAATGAATTTAGTGATATATTATATTTTGGATTATGCATGACATGTATGAATAATGTGTGACTTTTTAATACGTAATTTTATAATGTGTAAATGTTATAATTATAGCCATGTTTTAGCATGTATGTAGTATGTATGACTCATGCATAACAAGGGATTATTAGTATATTGATGAATGGATATATTAATGTATAATGATTATGGCATAGTCTATAAGTTATATCGATTACCCCACTAAGCTATTGCTTAGTGCATCGTCTATTTTTGTGGTATATAAGTAAGGTCACAATTTGAGTAGAAAGCTTTAGATCATTATGTTATTACTAGAGGTAAATTCATTTGGTATATTTTTTACATGTATATCTAAGTTTTATGATGTATAGATAAAAAGTGCTCATATGATGTAATTTTTTGGATTGTGGGCCCAAGCTAGATAAATATGTTAGTTTTTAGATTTCAAAAGTCTATAACTTATTTTAGAGCTGATTTTTGAACTATGATAATTGTATGCTGCTATAAATGATGCATGATTGAGATATTGTGTTGATGATTGATTAGGGATGATAAAAAGGATCATAAGAGATGTGAATGGATGAGAAAATGTTTATAAAAGTGCTTTTCATAATGTAGATTACTATTCACATTTGGGATAGCGTCCAGGTACAGCCATTATGCTACTAGATTTTTGACACGATGATTTCCAAATTTGTATATTAACTAGTTTTTAAAAAAACAAATTTGTAAACCCATATTTTTATGAAATAAGGCATTCGTTAAGATTGATTTAATTATGAGGTAAAATAGTTATTATGATATGAGATTGATAGCACGTTTGTGTGTGCATTCCTTATTTGGGTCCGACAATCAGATCGAGTAAGGGGTGTCATATTTGGTGGTATCAGAGCTCTAGTTTAGACATTCTTAGGTAACATATAGGTGCTTTAGGTTAAGTTTATACGTAATAAAATATATGATATCGAGGCCTATGAATTATTCTCTTACATATAAGTAAGATGAGTGATCACGCATTGCACTATGATAAGGAAGTCAAAAGTTAGGATTTCATGTCTATGGGATAAGAGTCCAATAGGGTTGCATTTATATAGAGGAGTGTTGTGAGGCAAGTTTCTTTTTTAGCTCCAATGCTATTAGTGTTTCTACATGAGATATTACAATTCTTGAGATAGGCTATAGCTACTACTCTACCACGACCACAACATCTAAAGCTTCCCTTAGCTTTCCAAAAGACCTATCTTGAGAGAGTTAAAAAGATAGGGGCTAAGGATTTCAAGGGAAAGAGTATTATAGAGCCTAGGAAGGCAAAGTACTGGTTGTACCGTACTGCAAAGACTATGCAGCATATGAGATGCACCTCAAAAGAGATGGTGACATATGCCATGTCTTTGCTCTAGGAAGAAGCATTCAAGTAGTGGGAAGATTTGATTGAGCATTAAACAGAGGAAGAGCAAACTTAAGACTTTTCTTGTAAGAGTTCCATAAGAAGTATATCACAAAAGATTATCTCAATAATAGGAGACTGTAGTTCATAAACCTTAAGCAAGAGTAAAAGTCAATTAGAGGGTATGAGAAGGACTTTGCTATGCTGAGTCATGCT
>CANXYI011985967.1:0-11389 GCA_948208565.1 Hura crepitans
TTTAATCAATTTCTTTCTTTCATTCATTCCATTATTTTATTATTTTACTCAAATGTATTAGTTAAATTATTAAATAGGCCTAACTAGGTAGACTACACTTACAGACACTAGAACAAGAGGGAATTGAAAGATGTGCAGTGGCCCACATTTTAGACCTTAACCACTACATCAACCCATCATAGCCTATAAGGATCAATTTATAAGAACCTCTTAAAGGGAAAAATGTTGAGTACTATGCATAGGGATTAGTCCGTAGACCTCTTAAGACACTGATCATATCAAATAATCCATCCTAGTTTGCCCAGCAGACTAGTGAAGTGGCCCCTCTAAGGACCTTCACCACTGCATCAGCATATTTCAATATATAGTCAAAAGTGCTAGCAACAAGAGTGTCTACCCTGTAGACTAAAACAATGGCTCAATGATAAACCTCGACCACTGCACCGACCTAGTCTGATAATTAGATAGTATAGCAACTGCTAATCCCTAAGTTGACTAGTCAACCCTTCCAGTGGGTGTCTAACTAATGGGCCATCTAATAGCATTTTTAAGTTTATTTTTTTATTGATCATCTTTTTATAATATTATAAAGTGAAAAATAGATAGATAAATTTTTTTATCAAATAGTCAATTTTTGACTTGGACAGTTACAAGTCATTTTTAACCATACTCAGTAAAATCGAGTAAAATTTTCTATCACTTTTTGACTCAATTCTAAAGGCATAATTAAATGCATATTAAATCTAGTCTAACACATTATTTTGACTCAAATATTTTAATGTTAAATAACCATTTTAATTATAGTCCCAAAATTCCATTTTACAAGATAGTTATAAGTCATTTTGCTTACTTGCGATGGTCATTTAAGGGTTATTTTATGTCCTTTTTCAGTGCCAATTGCAACAATTATCACATAATTCCATAGGCCTAAAGCCAACCTCAAAGAAAAAATTCATTTGCCATATAAATGGTTTACATGCCAAAACACAAAATCATCACATTACATGTCACTTTTGGGTATAAGTTCATGCCTAACTTTAAACCCTTTTTAAACCATTTTACATGCCATTTTAAGCCACTTTTAAATTCATTTTTCAATCCTTTTTTTCATGCTTTAAACATATCCCATATGTTATTCATTTCATGTTACAATAACCATGTATATCAACCTAAGTCATGCCATGCATTAAATCCCATAAATGCCATGCCCATATACATATAAATACTATTAACCATACCTCATTTTCATGCCACCTTATCTTGCAAAGCTCTCAACCACAAATTCCATTTTGCCTTAATCATGCTTTCTATCTCAATTGAACATATTTATGCACACTTAGACATTACACAAACATGCCTAAACATATATTTATGCTCTTACCATGCAAATTAGGTGACTATTGCCTATAACATGCCTCGACCATACCACCAACACACATATACAAGTCTTAATTCACTAAGTTCTTCACCTACATCTCACATGCGATCAATGGCAAGCCAAAAGACTTCTACAATTCATATACACATACCATTCCCAAACCATAACCATCAAGGAATCTCTCGGCCTGAAAGGGGACATACATTCGAACACTTAATTCTCTCAATCTACATATGCATTCTAAGCATATTACATCCCATATCCTTGACTATCATGCCATAACACCATTCCAAGCCATGTACACACACAAATGCCTACACAAAGCTCTTGGCCAAGTGAAGAATTCCCCTTTCATGCATTCTTTTCACATAACCATTCATTGAACACACCATTAGCTTAGTTATACACTTAGTCCCTTAAATTAGACACATAAACCACCTAATCTACCAATTCCATACAAAGTTCTTAAGCATTTTTCATGGCAATTCAACTTCATATGCTTTGAATGGATTACACTTACTTACCTCACTACCAAATAAGTTGAAATGCACTATTCTAGCTTGAAGAAAATCATCAAATCATTAGGTTATGCCTTGACTTCTATACACGCTATCCCTACTTCAAAAAATCACTGAAAATCACAAACTCATCCAAATCAAATCCCAATTGCATAGCTATTCTCACAAGAAGTTGCCTTTTATGGTCCTTTTTGTTAACACCTTGAGCTTCCTTGAATTTTCTTAAGTTCTAACCACTTCTATGGCCTTAAATACCTTCCCAAATAAAATTTTCACATGTTAAGATGATTTATAGTGGTAATGAACTTAAAAAAAAAAGCTTGAAGAAGGTGATAAAAATAGTGTTCTTGGGTTAGAATGGCGTCGACTGTAACAAAGGCAGAAAGGAAGAAAAAAGGTGGAGTGTAAGTGGAATTAGCCAAGTGGCCTTCCAAGTGTCACGTTGGCCCTTCTATAATAGTTGAGGTGGCACAAGTGGGGCCCACACACCACCTAAACAACTCAAAAAAGCTTAATTTCAGTAGAAACTTTGGGGAATTTTTTAAAAATCACTCAAACCTCTTAAAATTATTATGTTTGTCTTAAAAATCCTTAACTAGTCCCATTTAAGGGCTCATGAAATTTCACAGCCAAATTCCACCACTAGGATAGTTAACTAACTACCTTAGTTTACGTGTAAAAGCCTAAAATTTAGAAAATTTTGCAAACAACCTTAGAATTCAAAAATCCTTTCACCAATAGACTTAGGGGAATTTTTAACCTTCAAGATGTGGCATTTCTAGGTCTGTCCGAGCACATCCCAGGTCATTCTTGGCCCGACTCTATCTAAGCCTACAACTCACTAGGTTACAAACTAAAATAATTTATTGGCTCTGTTAAATCTTTAAATTAAATCAATTTCATCATTTATGGCCCCTCAAAGTTTCATGACTAGTACCCTTGCTTTGATCCTCATAAAGGTGACCTAGCACTCCAAGAACACTTTTCGGCCTTAGTGGTAATATTCATAGAGCCTCGAGTTATGGGCACTACAATTCTTGCCCTCTTAAGAAATTTAATCATTGAAATTACCTAGAGTAAAGAGTTATGGATATTGAGCCTTCATCTGCTCTTCCAACTCTCAAGTAGCTTATCTACATTATGATGCCTCCATAAGGCTTTAACCAAAGGAATTGTTTTATTCCTCAACTGCTTCACTTCACTAGCTAATATCTGTATAAGTTCTTCTTCATAACTTAAGTTCAATTACACTTTTACATCTAATACTAGGACTATGTGGGAGGGATCTGATCTATACCACCTCAACATTGATACATGAAATACATCATGAATTTATGATAGTTTAGATGGCAATGCCAATTTGTATGCCAAAGGTCCCACTCTCTTAGTATTCTTATATGGACCAATAAATCTAGGGTCAGCTTTCCTTTTTCCTAAATCTAAGGACCTTCTTCCATGGGGATACCTTTAAAAACACTTTCTCTCTAACAACATACTTAATATCCCTCTGCTTCAAACCAATATAAGATTTCTACCTACTAGTTACCGCTTTTAGTCTCTTTTTGACCACCTTAACCTTTTTGTTAGTATCTCTAATTAGATCAACTCCTGATATCTTATTTTCCCTAGTCTCACTCTAAGACAAGGGAGTTCTACACTTTTTGCCATTCAATGCTTCATATGGGGCCATGCCTAAACTAGTCTAATAGATGTTGTTATAGGCAAACTCAGCTAAAGATAAGTACTTATCCCATTTACCTTTAAACTCAATGGCATAACTATGTAACATATCCTCAAGCACTTGTATCACCCTCTCTAACTGTCCATCTATCTAAGGGTGGAAGGTTATACTATAGGTCAATTTAGTGCCAAGGATTCATGCAACCTCTTTCAAAATCTTGAAGTAAATCAAGGATCTCTATTAGGAATGATTGTCACAGGAACACCTTGAAGTCTAATAATCTCATCAATATAGAGTTGAGCTAACTTCTCTAGGGAGTAGTCCATCCTGACAGGGATAAAATGAGCTATCTTGGTCAATCTATCAAGTACCACCCACATAACATCACATTTGCCTCTGGTCATAGGAAATCCCATTACAAAATCCATTATCACTCTTTCCCATTTCTATTCTAGTATTGCTATAGGATACAGCAATCCAAAAGAAACCTAATACTTAGCTTTTACCTACTAACATGTTAAACACTTTGCAACATACTCTGCCACATGTCTCTTTATACCTGACCACTAATATTGAGGCTTTAAGTCTAAATACATCTTAGTATTACCAAGGTGCATAGAGTAAGGAGCTTCACGAGCCTTCTTTAGTATTTATAACCTCAGGTTATATGTACTAGGTACACATAACCTACTTTGATAATATAGACATCTATTCTCCCTCAAGATAAATCTTGATGCCTTCCCCTTTTGAACTTTACTTATCAGTTGCATTAGTGATTTATCTCTACCATGTGCTTCCTTTATCTGTTATCTGATGTTTGGTTTAATCTGTAACTCAGCCAATACACCATTTTCATTGTTGTACTACAATTTAGCATTTATAGATCTCAAAGTTACCATGAATTTCCTTCTCAAAGCATCTGCTACCACTTTAGCTTTTCCTAGGTGGTAATCTATTAAGTAGTCATAGTCCTTAATCAACTTTAGCCACCTTCTTTCTCCCAGGTTCAATTCTTTTTATGTAAGAAGATATTTCAAACTCTTATGATCTGTGTAGATGTAACACTTCTCTCTATACAAGTAGTGCCTCTAAATTTTCAAAGCAAAAATAATAGCAACCAGCTCCAAATCATGAGTAAGATAATTCTTCTCATGGGGCTTTAATAGTCTGAAAGCATAGGCTACTACCTTTCCTTCTTACATCAGCACATAACCTAAGCCATTAAGTGAGGCATTACTATACACTACAAAGTCCCTACCCTTTTCAAGTTGAATCAGGATAGCAGCTTCTATCAACATCTTTTTTGGCTTCTCAAAATTGGCCTAACACACATCATCCTATTCAAGTTTCACATTCTTCCTAACTAGTCTTGTCAAAGGGGCTACAATTATAGAAAATCCATTCACAGACTTTCTGTAATATCTAGTAAGTCCCAAAAAATTTCGTATCTCTATCACATTCCTTAGAGGTTCCTATTCTAGTACTGCCTTAACTTTGCTAGGGTCTACCTTGATGCCTTCTATTGACACTATGTGCCCTAGAAAAGCTACTTCAATTAGATAAAAATCACACTTACTTAGCTTGGCATACAATTGTCTCTCTCTTAGAATTTGTAACACAACCTTGAGATGTTGCTAATGTTCCTCTATGGTCTTAGAGTATGCTAAAATATCATTAATAAACATTACCACAAACTGATCCAGGCAAGGTTGGAATACTCTATTCATTAAATCAATAAAGGCTATCAAGGCATTGGTGAGACCAAAGGGTCTCACAAAGAATTCATAGTGCCTACATCTAGTTCTAAATGTAATCTTAGGAATGTCAGCTTCCTTGACTCTCAACTAATGATATCTAAATCTCAGGTCAACATTGGAAAATACACATACACCTCTCAACTAATCAAAAAGGTCATTTATTCATAGCAAAGGATATTTGTTATTAAATGTCACCTTATTCAACTATTTGTAATCAATACATAGCTGAAGTAAGCCATTTTTCTTCTTTACAAACAACACAGGTGCTCCCAAAGTGAAACACTAGGTCTAATAAAACTCTTGTCCAACAATTCCTACACTTATGCCTTTTGTTCTTTTAGCTCTAAGTGCCATTTGATAAGGTGTAATAGAAATAGGATTTGTACTAGGATACACCTCAATTTCAAAATCAAGTTCTTGCTGTAGAAGCAAATCTAGCAATTAACCAAGAAACAGTTCAGGAAACTCAAACCATATAGGAATCTGATCAAGTACTGGGGTGGATGCATCAGTGTCAATGACATGAGCTAAATAGGCTTCACACCCTTTTTGAATGAGTTTCCTTACTGTAATAGCTGAGATGAGATTATTCATAATGTTTCTCTCACCCACAATATCATTGTCTATCCCTCTACAGTCTAGATGGTCAGCTTCTTATCTTTACAGTTAAATATAGCTCGATACTCTGATGACCAGTCCATTCCTAGAATCATATCAAACTCATGAAAAGGTTGTTCAATCAAATTTATAGGAAACAAACAATCTCAAATCATTAAAGGACACTATCTATATACTTTATTCACATACACACTTTGCCCTATAGGATTACAAACTTGTATATCTATGTTCACATGCTTAGATTTCAATCCTCTATCATGTGCCAATGTGGTGCAAACATATGAATGTGTGGATCTTTGGTCTACCAAAGCTAAAATTGGAACATTAAATAAGTAAAAAGTACCAGTTATGACATCTAGTGTTGTTGCCTCTTTTCTGGCTCTAACAGCATACTATCTAGCTAGGGCATGAGCTTATGATCTGGTCTCCTAACTAGGACTAGGTTGATCCCCTCTACTCTATCTCTGACCCCTATTCTGAGGTGCCACTACGAATACCTAAGTGTAAGCACCCTCGGGTTGTCTCTGAGGACACTCTCTTTAGTAGTGGTCTTTAGACCCACAAGTAAAACATTCCCCTCTTCTACCAGATCGACATTGTCCCCAATGCTTTTTGTTATATGTGTTACAAGTTAGGGGTATATTCCTATTACCTGAAGGACCAAGAGTACTAATAGCTCTAGGAGACAGTCGGGGTCTGACTGTAGAAGCTTGCCTACATCTCTGAGACTGTACTTGTCTCAGTGCCTAATGCATAGACTGGGACTACGATAGTCCCTCTCTACTTCTCTTACTATCCCCTAAGGCTACATTAGATTACCCTATAGTAAACTATCTCTTCCTCTAGAAGAAATCTCTCTTTTCTTATACCATTTCCTCTATGTCATAGGTAGATGCCACTAATATAGCAAAGTCTATTACCCTAGGGTTTGCTATCTATATTCTTAACTCCACATTCAACCCCTTAAGAAATCTTTTACACTTCTCCTCTTTACTAGGTATGAACTCTTCTGTGTATCTAATTAGCTTGATAAAATCCTTCTTATACTTAGCCACTATCCTCTTACCTTGCTTCAAGTCTAAAAATTCTTGCCTCCTCTTATCCTTATATGACTTAGGGATATATCTCTTTCTAAATTCCTCTAAGAAAAACTCCCATATGTGCTCTACCACTAGCTTCCTCCTTTTAATAGTATCCCACTAGTGTTATGCTTTTTCCTAAAGAAAAGAAGTTATACACTTTAGATTATCTTCTTCTGAACATTCTAACTATTCCAAAATCTTGAAAGTCCTCTCTAACTAGTACTCTACTCATGTTGTATCATACTCTTTTATGCCCAAAAAATCTATAGCTCTTATCTTTTTAATTCTCTCCAGTGGCATCTTATGCACAAGAGCTAGGGATGGTGGATGTACTAGAGCTGGTGGAGGAGGTAGAGGTAGAGCAGCAAGTGTAGAGGAATATCTCAATAGATTTACTATTTGTTGAAACAAAACTATAGATGCCTCTACCTACGGCTATGCCTGAGGTTGTGGCCTATGTGTTGCATCACTAGGCTCAGAAGTAGTTGCATTTTTTGCTCCTTGTATTATAGTCAAAGCATAACTAGCCACTTCCTCTACTTATTCCTTTGAGGGTCTATCTACCATCTCGTATTACTACAAAAATCACAAATTTACCAATCTCCATGCAATGTAACATAGACATAACTAACCATAGACTCTAGCACTCATGTAACTTACCTAGGAACTTTAAACCTGTGCTTTAATACCACTAAATGTGACATTGCCCCACCGGGTCTCAGAAGAAACTCGACAGGCGAGGTACTTCCTAGCAAGCCACCTATCCTAAGATTGCTCTAGGAGAAAACTCTTTAACACTTATAGACTGTTCTTAATTTCTATCAGATATTGCTTAGATGTTCAATCTAATCCTTAATCATGTTCATATAAGGTTTGATAGACTCAAACATGGCATATACAGACACTTTACATGTCATTGAAAATTAGGCAGCATAATGGCTATACAGTTGACATACTAAAATTTTTTTCACCTATTAAAAACACTTTTATAAGCCACAAATTCACAAAACCTCTTTTTGGACCCTTCTAGTCCCCGAATCATTCTTCAGCCAACATCAGACACATATAATCACATATCAACATTCAACCACACAAGGCCTCAAGTCGATAGTTATCAAGTTCACACACATTCCAAACCAACACCATAATAGCTTGTATACATCACTTCTAGGTTATATATACAAACATAGCAGCTTCTAAGCATGCTAACCCAAAACCTATAAGATATTACATGAGTGCCACTACTTAAAATAAAGAAAATATATTTTTATACCCTTCAATTGCTATATAGCTTCACTACATGATCATCGAGGCTGGCTTGCTTATCCTTGTTACCTGTGCACCACAACATAGGTATGCTGAGTATAAAATGCAGTAAGCAAATTTAAACCATTTAAAACATGCATTAATACATGTGCAACACTAATAGGGCAGTTAACCAACTACCTCGACTTACATGCAATACACTAAAATTTAGAAAATTTGGCAAATGACCTTAAAATTCAAAAAATCTTTCACTGATAGACTCTAGGGAATTTTTAACCTTTAGGGTGTGGCATTTCTAGGTCTATCCGATCACACCTAGGGTTATTCCTGACTCGAATCCATTTGAGCCTACAGCTTACTAGGTTACAACCTAAAATAATTTATTAGGCTATACTAAATCTTTAAATTAAGTTAATTTCATCATTTTATGGCCCCTCAAAGTTTCATGACTAGTACCCCTACCTCGAGCCTTGTGAAGGTGACCTAGCACTCCAAGAACACTTTTCAGCCTTAATGGTAATGTTCATGAAGCCTCGAGTTATGGGTGTTACATTTAGATTGATACATAACCTAAGTTTGTGAATGCATCTCATCATATCAGTGGAGCAAGTATCCTTGGATTTGAGATCACTAAGAAATCTTATGTTTCAAGTGTTGTACTTTTACTCTGTTGCTTTTACTTCACCATGAGATATAAATAGTTAGGAACTTTAGGTATAGAATGAGCTATTTAAAGATATTTCAATAATTAATAGAGGATTTAAGACCCTAGAGTATCATGGGGATTTTTATCTCATAATTTTAATTAACTATCTTTATTTAAGAAACTTTAACCAAAGTGAAATACTTAAGTGAGTGAGATTCACACGAGCATTTTTGGAATAAATATAAAAGTTATTAGAATTACATATCCAAGGGTTAATTAGGCATACTTAATTTAGCATTGTGTTTGCATAAATCTATACTTAAACTAGATGAGATAAAGAGTGGTGAAAGGAGTTTATTGCATGGTAATTAAATATAGAAGGGTTAAGTCAGGCCATTAACATTCATGTTAGTCATGATGCATGGTTAGATGCCTTTTTAACCTATACTGAAGTGAATTTATTAATTAAGGATTATTAGTGATAATGAGATTAAATCATAAAGTCTTAGTTCAAGTAGGACTCTGATTCACTATGTATTGCTAAAATGGCTCATTAGCTTATAGAATCACACACTAATAAAAATTAAAGATGAGATAGAATTATAGAATATTTAAAGACATAAGATGTCATTGGGTTGGAAAAACTAAAAAGAAAAGGCCTATTGGCCATAGAGCATAAGAACTAAAGCATAAAGCATTTTTAAGGCCTTACGCTTCTATTTCAATAGAGACCCATTTGCTCGGTGTAGTTAAGGCCAATCCAAGTCATCCTTTTAAGAGTTAAAAGGGGCCTAAATTACTAATCTAAGGCAATAAAATAAAAGGAGTATAAATTCCCTTTATAATGCTGATCTCAAATATTACCTAAAGGTTTGATCTTCTATGTTCTCCTTTTTGAGTCATTTTGCACTACTAGCCTCTATGCTCTCTATTGTCTTCTATGACCTCTTTCATAGAGATTTCTACTTCTAATTTTAGTGTAGATCCTTAAAGATGCTTTATTCTAAAACACTTTAGTTTGGATAACCTATTGTGAAGAAAAGCTACTAAGAATAGATTTTAAAGAATAAACGGTAAATTCTTTTAATATGATTTCTATTTTAATATTTTTTTCAATTTTTTTGACTATTCAACCTCTATTCAAGATCAGAGACCATTTAATTTCTACTATGCATTAGTCTCTAAAACCAACAATGATATCAAGCCAAATTTGATTGAAATTTTGAAAGCCTTCTGCAATTTTTTAATTCTGCCATAAAACTTTTTATTTTTGCAGTTGATTTTCTATGCATGCAATCTAATATTCTTTTTTCTTACATTTCCAATGGTTAGATCAATATTAAATCATGATAGAGATAATTTTTACTTCTGGTCTTATAATGATTTTAGGTTAATTCTTTAATTAATTTGTTTGATGTGCTAATTAGGACAATTGAAAAAGCCAAGTTTGATTTCTTTATCACTATAGTGATCGACCAACTTTTTCTTAAAATTATTTTAGCATTGAACTCATATTTTTGGAACATTGAAAACCTTATTTTAATTCCAAAATTAATCAATTAAATTAGATTCTAATTAAAAATTAAAAGATTTATTAAATATTATCACACCTCGATTTTCAATCTAAAATTATAAATTGATAAAGTTGGAATGCGATAAAAAGTTAGGAATAAATATGATTATTGGTTCAAATAAAAACGGTTTGTATGAATAACCGAAGAAGAAATTATGAAAGAATGTAAATGTAATTTTAAGAAAAGACTAAGTGTACAAATTGAAATTCATATTTAAAGGTATAATGTTTGTTAATAACTTTGAAAGAGAGGTATGGTATAAGCATTAGTCATAAAAGAATGAGAAAATTGTGAAAATAAGGTTCAAAAGGCAATCTATAAAGAATAGTAAATCCTAGGCCATTAATAGTGCTTCTTAGGAACCCAAGTGAAATTAATTAAATCGAAAGGAAGTATTATTTATAAGATAATTTTAGGTAGAATTGGAGATAAAAATGATGTTATTAAAAGGCATAGAAATTGAAAATAAAACCTGAGGCCCATTCAAAAATGAATAGTAACTTGGTCAGAGCTAAATCCTAATTTTAGCAAATTTGACCAAATCAACCAGGAAGTTGAAAATATTGATAATAAAATATTCTAAGGCATCTCAAACTCATGGGATTATAATTTATTTGGTGGATGAAAAAATTAAAACAACTTGAGAAACATTATAAGAAAATAAGAATAAAAGAAAAAAAGAAAAGGAAAAAAGATTTTTGTAGGGATCAATTGGAGCTATTGGACTGAATAGAGACTAAACTGATATGAGCCACACAAGTCTCTACATATGACAAAAACTTTTATTTCTAGAATTTTGAAAATAATTAAGAAAAAGAAATAAAAGAAAATAAGTGCAGATAATTATGAAATGATTTTTGTGCAGGATT
>CANXYI011986025.1:0-13753 GCA_948208565.1 Hura crepitans
GAAATAGAATAATAATAATAATAATAATAATAATAATAATAATAATAATAAATATTTAACATAGTTAAGGGAATGGAAAATATTTGTGTAAATATATTACCAAGATATAGAATTAATTAAATGGATGAAGATTTATGTCAATGTTTGCATATATGTATTAAATAAATAAGTATTTAAAAATCATATATGTATGTATACAAGTGTGTGTGTGTGTGTGTGTGTATATATATATATATATATATATAGTTAAAGGAAATTAATAGACGAAAATATTATTATATTAAAATATAATTGGCAATTTTTAAAAATGGTATTTATTGTATAATGAAATTTATTTGTTTAAGTAAATGTGACATGGAATAAGGAGTAAATGCAGAAATAAATAATTTTATATGCAACAATTGAAAGATTAAACTAATAATAGAAGATAATTAATGGGAAATTATTAAATAATTAAAATAATGATTGAGAGTAATATATAAACTTTATGTTATATAATTTTAGTGACATTGCTTACATAAAAATTATTAATATATTGTTTATGATTAATAAAAAAAAAGGGAAGATAAATATTTGTTGTATAAGTTAAAAGGTGGTCATGTATATTAAGAGTGCATAATATATGGCACTGATCATTTTTTTTATATGAAAGTATGGCATATTATAGGTGAATGCACATGAACATTTTAGAAGTGAGAATGCAATTAAATGTGATAATAATGATGATATGGAAATATAGAAATGATAATAACTACCATGGAAAATTATTGATGTGAATGGAATGGATAATTTCATAGGGATGACTTGAGAATGGAAAATATAAAGTTGACCAAATGAATAGTTTTTTGTTCATAAAGTGACATGTAACTGGGGAAGGTGTGTAAGTGCAGAAGTGCCCATAACTGTAATATATAAAAGGTGTCATAATAGTAAAAATAACCTATCACTATGTAAGGTAATTGGTAAATAAGATTTGGCCTATATTAGTTAGACATCTATTGGATGCATTGACCAATCAACTAGGGATTAGCAGTTGCTAGAGACTTTATGCCTTCGAGGCTATGACATTAATGATTATAGTGGGTGCAACTACTAAGGTCATGATGTTGGCCATTGCACTATGTGGGTGTAACCACGTCAGTTCTAATGTGGGACCATTACGCTAGGTGGGTATAGTCACCAAGGTCTTGAGATAAGCCATTGCATTATGCTGGTACAGTAACTGAAGTCTAGTTATAGCCCACTACACTATTTAGGGTAGGTGCAACTACTAAGGTCTTATGATAAGTCACTGTAATATGCTAGTGTAGTAGTCATGGTCCGATTGTGGGCTATTGTACTAGGTGGGTGCAGCCGTCAGGTCTAAAATGTTGGCCACTACACAGTTTGGATTCCCCTTGTAATCCAATGTTTTAAAGCGTACTCTATCTAGTATAGGCTTGAAATAGAATGACATAAAGGAATGTGAATAATAATGATTACTTTGAACTTATAATGTATTTGGCACAATTTAAAAGTATTATAATGTAACTAGGTGAATTTAACTAGACTACAAGATATACTGGTTAATAAATAGTAAGACTAGTAAAGAAATAATAGAATTACATGCAATAGAGTTTGTATACTCACCTAATTATACTGTAAGATGTTAGTATAAGAAATGTTTTAATGATTGAACATTGTGTGACTAACTTGTATACAAAATAAAAGTTATTTAATCTCAATCAAGTGAGTAGAATGATGGTGACAAGAGTAGTACATTAAAGGAAATCAATGTGGTAAATTAAGATGATTACACAAGAAATGTGGCAGCAAAAGAACCAAACCAAGTAGTTTAAATAAATAACATTTTATTTCCATAGTGTGAGGTAAATTAATGTAAGAAATGATCATATCATAATATGTTAGTATGTGAATGTAATATAAATGTAAAGAGAAGATGATGTTTATTCAACAAGAATATTATTAACTAAAGTAAGTTGATTGAATATGAAGTACCAATTACTAAGAAAGCTATAAACTCCATTTATATTGTTAATTAGAGAAGGGAAAATTTTATTTATGCTGTGTGAATATATGTTTGAATTGCTGAGTTTATATCAAACCTAATAACTTATAGATATTATATGTTGTGACAAAAAAAAATTTAAAAATTGTTATTGTTATCATATTTATGATGCATGCTTGTTTACTTGTATGTTACGCATATATTTTATTGAATACATCACTGAGCATCATTGCATAGTGTACTGGCTTTTACTAGTGCATAGGTAGTAGACAAAAGTATAAGTTGTAGCCTTAAGCAAAGCAGTATAGGTTAATGACTTTAAATCTAGCAACACATGTACATAGGTGAGTAATGTTATTAGATTGGCACTCATTTATAAGATAAATAGTGGGCCCCAGATTATAGGATTATAGATAGGTGTTTGAAAGTAATAATAGTAAATTAAATAAGTCAGTGTGATGTTTTTCATTTAGATTTAGCAATCGAATTAGGTGAGATATTTCTTATGGTGTCATATATCTAAACTATTTATCAGTTAGGTATTAAGGTGTTACAATAATGAAGCAAAATGAATGGTTATAAGTTACATCAAAATGTATGTTAATGATAGCAAGAAATAACATATGTAATATATGAGTAATATGCATATGTGTGTGAATGTATACATAATGCATGACAAGTAAGAATGAATGTGTGAACAATAATGTGTGATGTATAATGGTGACCTTAATTGGTATGTAATTTGTAAATAAGCATAGCAATAGATGGAAAGAAAATAAGGATATGATTAAGGCAAAAGCAATTTTAATTAGATGTAATAATACACATAATAGACTTATAATATAAATTTGTACAGTGATATGGTAATGGCAAATAGAAGTAACAATTATTCTTAAATGAACATGTATGTTGCAACATCCATAAAATAGCACAGAGTGAAAATGATTGCAACTATAAATAATAAGAATGAAAGGGGAATGGCCTATATATGCTAGATAGTTTAATTAGTTAACTAGGGGATTGCTTACCCATTTCCCATTGTAGTGTTAAAACCTTTGTGGTCAGTAGACTTAAATGGTTAGGATTTAGGACCTTTGTGGTCAGGATTTGAGACCTTCACGGATAAAAGACCTTCATAGTTAAGATTAAGATCTTTAAGCCAATACTTATTAATTGTATTAGAGCTCCATATATTGATATTTGGTTACCCGGATAGTATATTGTCATAGAGGTCCTAGATGTAGACCACTGCTCAATTGGTCCTTGATATCTAATATTTGGATTCTTGTCTCCCTAAATATAGGCTAAAACATAACTTAAAGTATAAAATATGGACAATAATATGGGTAATAACTAGGTAAATGGTTTAATACAGTACAAGAATGTCATAACCAATTAAAACTAAACAACACAAACTATTAAAGGTAAATAGATACACATAAAGGAATTAAACTTGCCACCTATTGGTAGCAATGAAATAACAATTGGACTAGAATAACTACAAATGACCTAGATAAGAAGTAGACTTAAAGGATAGAGATGTAAATGGGAGTTTAAATACATAAATGGTATAAATGCATGAATTAATGTGTGCATGATTTATTGAATACACCATTAAGCATATTGTTTAGTGCATTGTGTTTTCTCAATGTGTAAGCCATAAATATCTTCACTATTAACCTTAAAGCAATAGACTAGTGCACCCTACATAAGCTCAGCTTGGTACAACATGTTTACTTTTTTGTGTAATGTATTATTAGTTTGTGGCATTCTTTTGTACAATTACAGGGAGTGGGTCTAGTACACTAGTATGTATATGTAATTTAGCTTAGTGCTATGTTCATGTAAATTAATAAAAAAAATATCAGTAGTATATTAATATCGTGTGATAAATGTTTATTACAAATTAATGATGAGATTGTGATACTTAATACAATAGAGATATAACTGATAATTTTATATGCTGATTGATGTGGTTAAAGTGTTAGAAGGACCTAAGAGACTAATTGAGTTTAGAAATTTTATGAAAGTGTTATTTTCACTTGTTTATTTTAAGATATGTCACTAAGTAGCTATTATGCTACTAGAATTTCATCAAACAAAATGTTATCAATGTGAACATATACATATACATGATATTGGTCCTAAAGCCACACATGGGTCCTTGATGCTCATGATGTGAGTAAACAATAGGTAAATAGATAGATGAGGATAAAATAAGTGCTATATCTTATTTGGATTGGCAACAATATGGGTAAGAGGTGACATAATGTGCCATCTCTTATTCTGATCTAGCTTCTAAGTTGTGAGAGGGGTGTCACATTTGGTTGTATTAAAGCCTAGTTTAGGCATTCTTAAGCTACATATGAGTGCCATAGGATTTATACATGTACATATATCACACAAACACTGTATTGCTTATGGCAAATAATTATTTCTTAATATAGATCAAAGATGAGTGATCAAAGGTCACCTGTTGGTGCTAAGGAGAGGGAGAGCCATGCCTCTACTATAGTATAGGAGCTAGCAAGTTTAGTAGCTCCTATACCAAGTGATATAGTGCAACCCTCACCTATAAAATTAACACCACCCACATAACTAGTGTAAGTAAAACCATTATTAATTCAACAAATGGTAAAGGTTTTTAAGTAGGTTTCAACAGCTATTACTACTCCTCCACCACTAGCACTACAGTAGCCACCAGTACCATAAGCTCTCCAAAAGACCTATATAGAACATATGAAAAAGATGGGGGTGCTTGACTTCATGGGTTTAGATAAAAATGGCTCAAATTTTAGAGAGTATTGGCTAGAAATGACAAAATGGATATTAGAGTAGTTAAAGTGCACAGCAAATGAGTGCTTAATCTGTGCCACCTCCTTACTACAAGAATGAGGGTTCCATTGGTGGCAAATAGTTTTAGAGAGAACACTTGCAACTAAAATCACTTAGGTTGTATTTTTTCAAGAATTTAAGAAGAGATATGTCATTAAAGGCTACCTAGAGAAAAAGAGGCGGCAATTCATAGCCCTAAAGTAGAGGGGTAGCCCAGTATCAGAGTATGAGAAGAAGTTTTACCGATTGAGCAGATACGCAATAACACTTGTCTTTATAGAAGAAGAGAGGTGTAAAATATTTAAAAAGGGCTTTGATAAAAATATTAGATTAAAGGTGGTTGTAAACTAGATTTGGGGGCTTTCTACTCTTGTTGCAGCAGTACACACTATGAAAGACATAGTGATAGAGAGATAGGAGAAATTCTAGAAGAAGAGGTCATTTATTGCAGATCATGCTAGCTTAGCACCTGAGGTTAGCAAGAGATAAAAAGGTGTCCTCATTACTTTAATAATACAAAACTCAGCTTTTACTTAGAGATCAGGCCCAAAAGGGCAATCTAGGTTCAAAAAACATAAGAGGCCGACCACTAGTACTCTAGCTTCATAGCTAGGAGTGTATTGCTCATTTGTGGCACTTTATGGCAAAAGGCATGGAGGCATATGTAGGAGATTAGTTCAAAGAGGTTGTTACAGATATAACTCTAAAGGCCATTATTAGAAGGACAGCCTGATGAGGCTAGGTTTAGATGATTCCTTTATGCTACAAGCTTCTTCACCTACAATAGCTAGAAGCCAAAAGGAATGTAAAGCTAAGAAAGTAAGCACTAGTTAGAGGCCTCATGCTAAGAGTAGCAAGAGGACTAAGGCAAAAGCACCGGCTCACCTATATTTAATTTAAGCTAGAGAAGAGACATATTCTCTTTTCAAGATAGATGGTACATTTTATTTCTTTGACTCCTCTATTTTGGCACTAGTAGACCTAAAATCCACACATTCCTACATATGAACTATAGTAGCACAAGAAATAAGCATTCAACCAAAAGCTTTAAATATTGACATCTTAGTTAGCAACATGTAATAGTGAACATAGTATACCAAAACTATCCATTACTGGTTGAAAGATACACCTTCTGTGTCAATCTATTAGAGTTACCCTTCAATAAATTTGATGTTATATTGTGAATTAACTAGTTGTCCAGACTCTATGCAATAGTTGATTGTCGACAAAAGAGGCTCACTCTTTAGATAGTAAAGGAGAGGAAATTATAGTTGTGGGTGAAAAGGCTAATTTTCTATCCAATGTGATCTCAGCAATAGTAGCAAAGAAGCTGATCTAAGAGGGTTATGAAGCTTACATGGCACACATATTTGACACCAAATAGACAAAACCTGATGTTATCAATATAACAATAGTGGTAGAATCCTTTGATGTCTTTCAAGATAAATTACTAGGTTGCCACTAGAATGTGAGATAGAGTTTGCCTTTAATGTGTATGCGGGCACAACACCCATCTCAATAGCTTCTTATAGAATGGCACATGTAAGGATGAAAGAATTAAAGGTACAATTATAGGAATTGTTATATAAAAGTTTTATCAGACATAATGTCTTACCCTACGGAGCCTTAGTATAGTTTGTAAAGAAGAAAGATGGTTCACTATGACTATAAATAGATTATAAAAAACTTAATAAGGTAACTATCAAAAATAAATATCCATTGCCTAGAATAGATCTATTTGACCAGTAGAAAGATCTAACGTGTTTTTAAAAATTGACTTAAGATTCAGGTACCATCATCTTAGAATAAAAGAATTGGACATTCTAAAAATAGCTTTTCACAATAAGTATGGTCATTAGAAGTTTCTAATGATGCCATTTTGCTAGCACATGCTCATGTAGAATTCATACACTTGATGAACTAGATATTCTAATAATACATGGACCAGTTTGTTCTGGTATTGATAGATGAAATTCTGGTGTACTTTAAAACTAGAAAGGAACATTAACAACACCTTAAGCTAATATTGCAAACATTAAGAAAGAAACTATTATGTGCCAAATTATGAAGTGTGGATTTTAGCTAAATAAAGTGACATTCTTGGGACATATAGTGTCAGCTATAGGAATCAGGGTGGATCCCACTAAGATTAAAGCCGTGTTGGAATAAAAACCATCGAAGAATGTTATAGAGATTAGGAGTTTCTTAGGATTAGTTGGATACTATAGATGATTTGTTAAGGAATTTTCCATGATTGCAGCTCCCATAGTTTTTATAGGTTAAAGACCATATTGATAAAGGATCCGATCCTTACTTAAGCAGAACCTGAGAAAGAGTTTATCCTTTATATTGATGCTTTACATAACATGATAGGGTATGTATTAAGACATGATGGGAGAGTAATTGCTTATGCTTTCAAATAGCCAAAGCCCCATTAGAAGAACTACCTTACTCATGATCTAGAACTAGTAGTAATTATTTTTACTTTAAAAATATAAAAGCATTACTTATATGGTGAAATATGTTATGTCTACATAGAATATAAAAGTCCAAAATATTTACCAACCCAAAAAAAGTTAAACCTAAGGCAACAAAAATGGATGGAGCTGATTAAAGAATATGGTTGTGTAACTAATTACCATCTTGGTAAGACAAACATAGTGGTAGATGCTGTATGCTAGAAGCTTCTATGTAACTTAAATGCACTGAATGCCTAGCTATAATACTAGGAAGATAGAGCTCTACTAGTTGAGTTTCAAATAAAGCACGATCAAATTCAACAAGTGAAAGAAGCACAATGAGCTGATGAACACCTTTAGAATACAAAAAGCTTAATCAAAGAGGGGAAGCTAATTAAATATGACATCAAATTAAATGGATGCCTATACTACCATGACAAATTATGTGTACCTAAAAGAGAAGACATCAAGAAGTAAATATTGTAGAAAGCACATAATGCTCCATATGCCTTGTATCTAACAAGAACAAAGATATATCAAGACTTGAAACCTTATTATTTATGGCAAGGAATAAAAAGAGACATAGTAGAACATGTGACCAGATGTCTCACCTATTAGAAAGTGAAAGCTAAACCATAGGTTCCTTCTGGATTGCTTAAATCTATAGCAATACTAGAATGGAAATAGGAATGAGTCACCATGGATTTCATCATAGGGCTACCCATGACAAGGAGCAAATGTGATGCACTATGGGTAATTATAAATAGGTTAACTAAGATAGCTTATTTCATTCTAGTAAAGATGGATTATTCCTTAGAAAAATTAGCCCAGCTGTACATTAATGAAATTGTCATATTACATGGAGTTCCACTATCCATTATCTTAGATCGGAACTTAAGGTTCACATCTAAATTTTAGAAAAGCTGTATGATTCCTTAGGTGCTCAACTTACCTTTAGTATAATATTTTAGCCACAGATTGATGGTCAAACAAAATGAGTGATTTAGGTGCTAGAGAACCTGTTAAGAAATTGTGCAATCGAGTTCAAAGGCAATTAGGATAGGTACCTATCACTATTGGAGATTCCATATAATAATAGCCATTAAGAGAGCTTAGGAATGGCACCTTATAAAGCATTATATGGTAAAAAAATGCAAAGCCCCATTATGGTAGACAAACTTATGAGAAACTATATAATAGGACTAGATTTGATAAGAGATGTAGAGGAAAAGGTTAAGATTATTATAGACTGGCTAAAAGCTATAATAGATAGATAGAAATCCTATGTCGATCTAAAAAGAAAGCCCTTTGAAAATGAAGTCGGAGACAAAGTCTATCTAAAGGTATCACCATCGAAGAAAATACTCTAATTTGGAAAGTAAAGCAAGTTGAGCCCTAGATTCATTAGACCATATCAAGTGATTAAGAGAGTTAGACTAGTAGAATATAGGTTGGTATTACCTCTCAAATTGTAGTAGATTCATGATATGCTTTATATGTCAATGTTGAGAATGTGCAGATAAAATCCTTCATAAATGCTTTCAATAGAAGAAATATAAATATAGTAGGATCTATCATATAAGAAAAACTAGTGCAGATTTTAACTCATAAGGTGAAGGAATTAAGCAATAAAATAGTTCCATTAGTAAAAGTGATGTAGATGGATCATGATTCATAATAAGAAATGAGGGAAAGTGAATAGCTTATGAGAGAGTAGTATTCCCAGCTATTTGAACAACGTAAATTTTAAGGACAAAATTTTTTAAGAGGGGAAGGATTGTAATGCTTGAGAATTTCAATTTTATGAATAATACTTCCCAAGGCATGAATAGTGTCTCTCAAGTAACTAGGGTACACCAAGGAGGCTAGAGGGAAGCGCTAGTCATAAAACATTAACTAATAAAATAATCATGAAAATGAAGTAATTAGCATATTTAGTAGAACTAATAAATCATTTCATATGGATATCTTGTGAATAATAGCCTTAGTTCACATCGTAATAGGAAATGCCTAGGATGTGCCCTAATGGGCCTAAAAATATCATACCTTTAAGTTTAAATTTTCTAAGTAGTTGAATGGTAAAGGAATTAGAATTTTCTAAGGTCATTTGATATTTAATTTGAATTTCTTTTTTTTTATGAGTGAATAGTTAACCTAAATCCCTTTGGAGTTTTGACCCGAGATTTTACCGGTCCCTTAATTAAGTAGTTTGCTAATTTTTTACTTTAAGAGCATAATTTTTAAGGATCTTAAAAATTTATTTTGCATTTTTGAAGATTAAATGTATATATGTTTAATTTGGGTCGTCTAATCTCTATGTGGCACAATTGAGGCCATCCATCATCTTAATATAAATGTGATTGAGTGTGTGAGAGTGTATGGTAGCTAACATAGACTCATCTTCCTCACTCTCCCCTAAAAAGCCGATGCTATCTTGAGGACTCTCTTTCCTCCTATTTTTCTTCCCCTTTTCACTCAAAAAATATTGAAAACCTTTGAATCTTATTTGAAAATTGATCTTCTCAACATAGAAAACCCGATTCTAACTTTAATTTAATGAGAAAAGGTGATTTCAAGGGAGAAACAAAGATTTGAAAGTTTAGGGTTTTGAACCCCTAAACTGAACCAGAGCCTAATTTTGAAATTGAGTATTTTTCTAGGTAACAAGATGTGCTTTAGGTTACGATTATACTTGTGGTTTTGAAATTAGATATGTATATATTTTTCAATGAATTTTTCTAAATTTTGATATAATAAGGAATATTAGGAATAATTAATAGCACGTGAACTAAGGTGAAGAAAGGCTGTAGGATCAATCTTGGGATGACATAGAGTATCTCTGTAAGTGTATTCGATAAAATCTATGCCTTATTCCTTAAAATGTGTGGTTTTCCATAATAGGTGCATTTTAGGGCTTAGTCACATTTAGCAGTTAGTGTAACCTTATATTGGTCACTAAGGTATTTTAGGGTTTAGAGAATGACAATGAACTTGACGGAATGAAAAATGGATGAAAAACGAATAAAATAAAAAGAATTAAACATGGTGAACATAATATGCAATAGGTAGAGATATAGTTGTAATTTTCATAATTTCATGTGTAATATATGTACATTGGATTATAATGACCTAAAATGAATGGTTATGAGTTGCATGAAAATGTATATTAATGATAACAAGAAATAATGTATGTAATATATGAGTAATGTGTATGTGTGTGTGAATTTATACAAAATGCATGACATGTAAAAATAAACATGTACGACTAATAATGTGTGATGAATAAAGGTGACCATAATCGATATTGAATTGGTAAATAAGCATGAAAATAGATGGAAAGGCAATTTAGATATAATTATGCATGAAATGGACTTGTAATACAAATTGTATAATGATATTGTAATGCCAAAGAAAAGTAACAATTATGCTATGTAAGGCTCATAAATGAACATGTATATTGCAACATCTTTAAAATAACATAAATTGAATAGGATTGTGACTACAAATAATGAGAATATCAAAAAATGACAATGAAAGGGAAATAGCCCATATACACTACACAATTCACTAGATAGGTTAACTAGTCAACTAAGGAACAACTTGCCCATTTCTTATTACACTATTAAGACCTTTATGGTCAAGAGACCTATGTGGTAAGGGTTTTGGACCTTTATGGTTAGGAGACCAATGTGGTTAGGATTTCAAACCTTCATGGTCAAGATTGAGACCTCTGAGTCAGTACTTATTAATTGTATTTGAGCTCAATATATTAATATTTGGTTACTCAGCTAGTGCAGCAATAAGGAGGTTCTACTTATGGACCATTACATAATTGGAATTCAATATCCAGTATTTAGATGCTTATTTCCTTAAATACGAGCTAAAATATAAATGGCATTAACTTAACTCAAAAATTTAAAATATAGATAGTAGTGTGGGCAACAATTAGGTAAATGATTTAGACATAACAAGAACGTCTTAACCTAGTGAAACTAAAGAACATATAAACTAATAAAGGTAAATAAACACATAGAAAGGAATAAAGCATACCACCTAGGTGTAGCAATGAAATAATAATTAAACTAGATTGCAGTACACCAAGGAGAATGCTATATGTGAGACCAAAGACAATGCTATATGCTATACATGACACTTTATGTGACATTAATCTAGCACTATACGTTAATAACATAATAATCATGGGAAATTATGTTTGAACCTTTCAATCAGTTAAGATTTTGTTATCGAGGAAATTCTCCATAAAAGACCTTGGTGTAGCAAACTACATATTGTGAATAAGGATCTATAGAGATAGATCTAAGAGGTTGATAGGTCTTTCACAGTCTATATACATAGATAAGATGCTAAAGAGGTTTAACATAGATCTCCCGAAGAGAGGGTTTATTCTAATGCTTCATGTGAAAACCCTTTCTAAGTTTATTTGTTTGCAAACATAAAAAGAGAAGGAATGTATGAGTAGGATCCCATATGCATCAGCTATAGGATCTTTCATGCATGTTATGTTATGTACATAACTTGATGTGGCATTTGCTTTAAGTGTCACGAACAGATTGTAATTGGAAAATAGAGAGGAACATTAGGTGGCTGTAAAGAATATCCTTAAGTGCTTTAAAAGGACTATGGTTGTATTCTTAGTATATAGAGAAGGGGATTTGTGAGTTAACTAGTATATTGATGCCAACTTTTAGTCTAATAAAGATGATTGCAAATCCTAATCAAGTTATGTGTTCTTATTTGTAGAGGTACAATTAGTTGTAAGAGTTCCAAACAAGATACAACTGTAGACTAAACTACTAAAGTAGAGTACATTGTAACTTTTGATGCAACTAAAATTAAGAAGTTCATTACTGAACTAAGACTGTACCCTTCTACTATTGACCAAGTACCCCTATATTGTAACAAGAATGGTGCCATTGCATAAGTAAAAGAACCACACTCTCATTAATGATCCAAGCACGTTCTTATGCATTACTATCTAATTGAGAGATAATTGGTAGGTAAGATATAGAGATTGAAGGAGTCCTTATAGATTAGAATAATGATGATCATCTCACTAAGGCACTGACTGAAAAGAAGTTTAATCTCCATGTAAATAATATGGGTATTTAATACACTGGTGATTGGCTCTAGCACATGTGAGAGACTATTAGTATTATGCCTTAAAGCCTATGTGTAAAACATGTAAGTTACCATGACCATATAAAAAGTTCATTCTTGTACATAGTGTTACTACAAGATCACAAATAAGTATATTTGCATAAGGATCGAAAGTAATGGTCATATGTGTGTGTGTATTTATATATACGTACATCTATAAGTTTGAGTATAGACTTGTACCAACCTAATGCTTGATTATATATGCTAAATTAAGCCCTAAATATGTTAGTTCTAATATTATTCATTTATTCCAAAGATGCCTTTGTGAATCTCATTCACACTTACATTTTACTTTGCCAAATATTCCTATAATAGAGGTATGTTAGAACATTGATGGAAACACCCTTAATATAATCTGAGGTGGAGAACCAATTATTGATCAATCAACTACCTTTAAGTATTTGAAACTATACCTTAACACCTAGCCATGTATGCATCATGGCGATATAAAAGCACTAGAGTCAAACCGTAGTTCTCCGTACTTAAGATAACCTTAGTGATCTCAAGTCAGAAGACACTTGCCCAAATGATATAATGAGATTATTTCGCTTGAGAAGGACTATGGTTGTATTCTTAGTATATAGAGAAGGGGATTTGTGAGTTAGTTGGTATACTGATACTAGCTTTTAGTTTAATAAAGACGATTTCAAATCTTAATCAAGTTATGTGTTCTTATTTATGGAGGTGCAGTTAGTTGTAAGAGTTCCAAACAGGATACAACTATAGACTCAGCTACTAAAGCAGAGCGCATTGCAACTTTTGATGCAACTAAAATCAAGGAGTTCATTACTAAACTAGGTACCCCAATATTGTGACAAGAATTGTGCTATTACATAAGCAAATTAACCACACTCTCAATAATGATCCAAGCATGCTCTCAGGTATTACCATCTAATTAGAGAGATAATTGGTAGGTAAGATGTAGATATTGAAAGAGTCCCTATAGGTCGAAATAATGATGATTATCTCACTAAATCACTAACTCAAAAAAGTTTGATCTCTATCTAAATAATATGGATATTAATTACATTGGTGATTGGCTCTAGTACAAGTGGGAGACTATTAGTATTATGCCTTAGAGCCTATGTGTAATACTTGTAAGTCACCATGATGATGTAAATAGTTGATTTATGTATATAGTGTGACTACAAGATCACAAATAGCTATATTTGTAAAAGGATTGAAAGTAATAATCATGTTATGCATATATAAATATATATGATGTGTGTGTGTGTATATGTATATGTATATAGATATGTATATATGTATATAT
>CANXYI011986212.1:0-11785 GCA_948208565.1 Hura crepitans
TTAATCAATCGCAGTAGGATCTTTTTATAGTTTTGACATAATATTTCAATGATGTATATTATTGGTATTTATAAGAATCAATTCACAATATACTTTTAGTTACTTATCATTTATGTCAATTAATTCATTAATTTCCTATAAGGTCTAATTCAACCATATTTCTCTTCAATATAAAGCATTTATCTCCATTAATATGTGACAATTTCCTAATTAATTTGAATAATTATGTGAAATTACATTTTCCCTTAGTTCTTATTGTGCATAAATTAGGCCCAATTTCATTTCTATTACATTATATTATGTTTCATCATTTAAGCTCATATTAGTCTTTAAACTGCCTAATACATCACTTTGGACCAAGTTGTGGTGCAAATATCCTATTTGGTCCTTAAGTTCTATAATGTTTGTATTGAACCAAGTTTCAAGTTCTACCACTCAACTGATCAAATTCACATTCCAATTATACTAAGCATCTTAAAATACACTAAATTACATTCCTGTACCAATGCATTGTCTAAATTACACTTTCAATCTTTAACATAATTTTCACATACTAAGCATAAACTTAAAATCATAAAACTAGAATACACATACCTCTATTTCATTTTAATACCCTACAAGTTCCATTTTAGTCCTCAAAGTTGACTAATTACAAGAGAACCTCTAAAGTTCCATAACATTTTTAATGTCGACCTAAGAGGGAAATTTCTACCTAAGCATTATGTTAACCATTTGAACATTGTTATCCTCTTATTATTGATCTAGTTACATGCTAAAAGTATCAATTGCTCCTAATCCTACATTCAAGCTAAGATTGAATGTTTTTGTATTAGGTTTACACACTTGAATCACAAAATTTAGAACACAAAACCTCAATTGATCTCAACATATGCTATTTCCACCTTCAAAAAGCTCTAATAAGCTTCAATTAAACATTTTCCCTTCTCTTTTTTCTTTCCATCATCAACTTCATCTTTAAAAATTCACCAAAAAATCATATCAATTGCAAATCCAAAATCAACTTTACAAGTGTGCTCTCAGGTGTCCTTGAAACCTATGTGTAAAATAAAAACTCAAATATAAACCTTTTTACCTCTATGGTCACTATTCAATTCGCATTTACAAGATTTCTTTCATGCAAATTTAAGCTCGAAATCCAAAATTTATGGTAGATTAGTTGATTAGGGTTAGGATTTTTCAACTGATGATGGAAAATGTGACTTTTAAGGAGCAAAAGTGAAGAAAGAAAGAGTTGGGAGCTTAAGGAGAACATGTCAATTTTGAAGAAAAAAAGGGGAGGAAGAAGATGTGAAATAATTGGGGTTTACCATCTTAAAATTTGATTTATATATTGGTTAGATGGATGGTTGAGGATTTCTTTAAAACAAGAATAATGCCTTTAAAAATTCTCTATGTTAACCTCTTTTAATTCATATTTCTTCATTTCTTATTTCTCCTTTTTAATTTCTTAAATCTATAGTTCACTTATAAAATCTTAGTTCCATAATTTTTATTGCCTAAAAATAATATTAAATATGGCCAATTTTAACCCCTAGGTCAATTAAGCCAAATTGCTGTAAAAAAAAGACACAAAGATAGATGGTCACTATTTATTACTGTTTGCTTTCCACATCTTATTTTTATAAATCCTTAATTTCCCATAAATAAACTTTATTCTATAAATATTTAGCTTAAGAACTTTATTAATTATGGCAAATGTTGACTATTGGGTCAACTTCCTAAAAAATACTAAAAAATGGGCAATACCTTTTGCTAAAATACTATTTATTAATGCACTAATTATCTACCATTGATCATCCAATTGATCTTATTTTAACTTTGAATTTCACTCATAACCTATGTATAACATGTATTATTCATCTTCTAAAAAAAGTACTATTCACGACTTGAGGTTACTATTTATTACTCGGGGTTTTTAGGGCGTTACATTTTATCCCCTCTTATAGGAATTTCATCCTTGAATTTTATGATCCCTATATTCACTATATTATTGGCTCATATCTTTTTCAACCTTTTTGTCATATCCATACTCCCATTCTAGTTCTATAGATGCATAGTTCAATATTATTTGGCCTTTCATTATCATCGGATCATGATATACTTTAAACTTATCTCATTTATCCATTTCTTTTTTGATTATCACTCTTCACACTTGATCACCAATTTAATTTTTAACATCTATCTATACCTGTAGTTGATCAGCACAACCATAGAATTCACTAGATACCATATCACATATTAATGTCTTTCCTTTGTTTTCTTATCATTCACTACTTCTTCCTATATTTTCTTTACTTCCCCTCTTAGACATTTTATAAGGGTTCATTATACTTATGCATCTATATTTTAAGGTTTTCCCTATAATTCTTCTTCTATTACATGTATATGTTACTTATCCAATCTAGCTTCATACAATGTTTTTAGTCTTTTAGTCCAAACTATACCTTATAAGCACCTCGATCCATAGATCCTTAACATTAATCACATTTGCCTTAAACAATCATCTTAATGACATTCTTTAGAGTAAATATTTCTATATAACTAGTTACATTTGTACATATATATAACTCTTCTCTTTGTTCCTCTCTACATTTGAGATTTTATCATATTTATACCAATCCCTTTTTATATCTAATATTGGTATATGCATGTCTTATCAAATTTCTCATTCAATCAAGGCATATACATATATGAAGAAGTGTTGTGGTTATACATGTAATATGATGTCAATGATGATGATGTAATATGTTTATGCATTTGTTTTATGATAATGCTGATGTGATATGATACATAAACCTAACCCTATGTATCACGTGTCAATGAAAAATTACCGTTAATATCAAGGAAAGTTTGATAGGTACATTAGAAGCATCAAGCTTTTTTACATCCAAAGACTTCACTTTAGACTTAGATTTACTTATACTTTACTTCTCATTCTTTAGCAATAGATCCACCAATGTCCTCTACCTATATCACCTAAAATCCTTACATATTTATAATACTATTAACACTGTAATCATGTCTTTACTAATAATCATTCTAACTTGAAAGCCTTTCACTTTAACCATAATCTTAGTGTATCGATTTAGTTTAACTCTTACCTCTACTTATTTTCAAGGTTAGAAGCATGTAGATGTATTCTATTTTGATAGGTCAGTAGGTCCTTTCAAGTGTCCCAGTAGCCACATAATGATAAAATACATGTTTCACACACAGTGTCATACATATGCAATCATTTAAGCTTAGGAATGTCTAAACCTACACTTTAATACCATTAAATGTAACATCCCTTACTTGGACCCATTGTTAGACCCAAATAAGTAGCGCCCCATTTGGTGCCATAAAACACATATCCTTTTACTTTATGCTATTCCTATTATTTCTTAGACTTAATCTTTCTAATTAGGTAATGGTCTCAGAAATTCAGCAATATAACTGCTATATCCAAACACTACCTAAATTAGAACTTGCATAAAAATACATTTCTATAATATCCATACATTTTGAAAACTCCAATAGCTTCCATCCGACACTAAAACCATCCATATTTTAATCATCTCATCTCAATTCACAAATTACATTCATATTCATCATTGTATACAAATCCCAAAATAAATTAATCCATAAAACATTCTCAACATATCCATGTATCATTATAAACATAACTTATGTGTATAAATAATTTTCTCGAAATGGTAGTTTATACACCATTAATTACATATTTGAGCCATACACAATAATATTAATGTTCATAATCACCTTAGTCTCTATATCAAAATATTATGTTCACCTTATAATCACATAAGTCTAATACATATTACTCTAACCATTCTTACAATAATCAATATTAAATATGTCTAAAATATAACTTTACTCATTACAAAGTACATTTGTAGAACTATCTTATTCTATATAAATCAATATACATAACTATGACATTTCATCTTCATGACTAACCTTATAAATCTATATAATAACATTTACCAATTTTTTCATTAGTAATTGTAAATTTATGTATGTTTTACTGGGGATGAGGCAGTTAATGTTTGTTGTCGCCACCTGGCTCTACACTAGGAATACTGATCTTTTGCCCAAAAAGGGTTTGGAATTAGATCTTATTAATGTTGTAATAATATACCTTCCTTTATATTCTAATTTTATGAATCCCATATCATACAATCAATCATTTTAATTAAAATATTTGTGTCACTTTTTCACTTATAGAGAATAAGTTGCAATATTGAAATATACAACAAGCATTAGTGTGTATTAACACTCACAAATCGGGTTATTTATTAGTTAAGGTTTAACCTGAAAATTATCCATAATTCCATAGGGATTGGCAATAATTGCACAACTCCTATCTCTAGGAGATTGGCCTTTGTTAAAATACATTTTTATGTGACTTTTATTAAGGAAAACTCAAAACTATTTTGTTCTGAAAACACCAATTAATTATGTAGAAAACCATTAATTATGACTGTAGATATAGGGTTCTGGGGCTCTTACATTTTGATTGCCTAATGATGAATAAAGACAAAAAAATTTTAATAAATAAGAATACTGTCACTAAGACTCCAGAAAAATGGTTAATTTTTAATTATGGACTTTAAACAAGCTCGACAAGCTTGTGGTGTAACCTAAAATGCAAGAAAAATTGGTGTATGCAGTAGGATAAGGGCCGTGGCTGATAGGCTTGAGCTTGATGCCCAACATTAACACTAAGGGGGGTACGGGGAGCGAAGCCCGCCATGGTATAGAGTAAAATTTTTGAAAAAATTAATTGAAATAAAAATTTCAATTTTCGTTGTTTTGAGATAAAACGGCATCGTTTTGTCGCCTAAAACGGCCATTTGGCTTAGACCAAAATGACCATTTCAGGGTCCAAAATGGCTATTTTCACTTCGCTGAAATGACCGTTTTTAACTCTTAACATGGCGCCATTTCATGCATCAAAGTCTCGGGCGGACTTCTAAACTGGTTATAGAAAATGGCCATTTTAGTAGTGAAAATGGTCGTTTTCCCAAAATAGCCATTTCACTTTGGGAAAAGACCATTTTGGCCTTAAAATGCCCATTTTCCTTTAGCCAAAATGATCATTTTCTCTTGATTTTCATGTATAAAAGTCAAACTTGGTGCCAGTCCAAGGGGTGGACTTTTCTAGATAAGTACACACCAAAAAGAAGTAAAAAACACTTCTAAACACCTTTTTTCTAACTTTTGAAGATTCTTTTAAAACCTTTTGCCCATTTTCTCTCGAGTTAATTCTTGAAAGCAATTATTCACAGTGGGTCGACTAAGTCTTCTTCTTCTTCTTTGTTTTCTTTTTCTTTTTACATCTATCTATAGTCAAGCGTAATGCCCTTTTGTTTTATTTTATTTGTTGCCTATTTATCAGTTAAATGAGGTAACTTTATTTTATTTAGGGACTCATATACCAATTAGATGCAATACTTATTTATCCATTGTTAATATGATTGTTATTCTTTATTTTTTGATTCGATTATCATTTGTTCTCTTTTTATATGTTATTGACTTATTTTATTTCTTATTTCCTTTATTTCTTATTTAATTATTTATTTCATGTCTTTTTTATTATTTATTCTTTCTATCAATTTCGTCATTCATTTCAAATATCTAGTGAAGTTGACCCTTTGTTATTCTTCTCCCTTTATTATTTTATTTATTTATTTTATCTAACCGTTATTTTTTTCTTAATTTTCTCCTTTTTTATTTATTTTTATTTTGTTAGATTGTATTTTAGGTAATTTTCATGTAATTTTATTTTCTTTTTGGTTAGAATGTATTTTAGGTAATTACCATATAATTTATTTTATTCGTATTATTTCCCTCTATAGTTTGTGAATGTTATAATAGGTAGAAAAAGATTTTTACACGTTACTAAAAAAAAACAAATCATTTTATGCCTAATTAATTGGTGTTTTCCTAATAAAATACGTTTTGATTTTTCTTTAATAAAAGTCACAAGAATAAAATCTATTTTCATAAATTGACATGCGAGAATCAAAGTTCTTAAAGAAAATTAATTACCCAATTTCATGTATGATATCCTTTAATTTCAAGTATTTTACTTGCTTCTGTAAATATGCATGTTATTACTTCTTTATGTGATTATATGATTTATTTTAATTATGAAACCTACTTGAGAAAAAGGATAAAGTTATAAATTTAATCTAAAATTTTGCATTAACTTGGAGTATAAATAAGAGTAGGGTTCTGAACCATTCTAGTTTTGGCCCTACAAGGTATTTCTCAACTTTAGTTAGGTAGCGACTCCTACCTTGTGGTGCCCAACTCACTCTTTCTAGGCTATTCAAATAAGAATAACTTATGATTCCTTTAATTTCCTTCTCATCTTTTAAGACTGAAGAGGTGAGATTTAGATTTATTCTTTGGATGTTCCAGTTTGATGGGCCTTAAAAAGGAAGGGATGCGAATAGTTATGACTTTGCTGGGGAAACTATGAGATCATGCTCCGAAAGTACCTCAAATAAATACAAAATTTTGTGCTTTAAATTTATAATATTATCTTTTATTGAAACTACATTACATGCTAGAGCCTTAAAATAAGTTAGGCATCCTTTTTTACCTTGATGTCATTTCGAAGCATGAACCAATTTTTATTCAATTTGAGAGATTGTTAGAGGTGGCATAAAATCCAAGCTTTATACCTATAAGGTATATGAAATGGTGAACCAATCGGTCGTATGCTTATGATGAGATAAACCTATTATGGAGAGACCATGCTTGGACAACCATAACTTGTGTGACCTAATCGTGAGCCCATGTAATGATTAATAGCAACTTCCCCTAAGTTTCCTAATTAATGATGCATTGTGTGCTATGTGGGCTAATATATGTGAAATACAGTTTAGTCATCCCAAAATGTTGTTGAATCCATTGGGCTTTTTTAAATGGAATAGGCTAGACCTCGTATTTTGATTTGATTGAACATATCCAACATATGTGGGCCAAATATCTTACATGCGTTCTTTTCATAAGAGAGAAATAATGTTAAGCTATCCATTGTTCATTATTCAAACTTATTATGGCCCCCAATATCTTGCAAGTAAGCCCTCATAGGAAATAACACATTGACCTCATGTATGGGAAGTGATAAAAGTGGAAGGCTTTTGCTTGTGTTTGTTGTTATACATATTAACATGCATCTGCATTTCATTCATCTTTATGCATTTTAGCATTTCATTCATCACTTCTAACCCTCTGTCTTGTAGCCATCATAGATCTTCAAGCCACTTGGGTATATGGGTCAAATAAAAGAATAACTAGTTAAGAACTCATCCCTACCATTCACAATCTAACAGATATGGTAGGATAAAGAGAAAGTAGTTCTTTCACTCAGGACTTTGAATCTAAAATGGACCAGAAATTCAAGGAATTCAAAAAACGGATAATGTCCATGATCTCACGGCCAATTATTAGGGTTGCTATTACTTATGGTTTGCCACCACCTACTGAGGCAATAGTAGTTATACTTGCTGAAAAAGACCATTGCTGCTTTTGAGGGAATTGGCACGAAGAAAGAAGCTATGGGTTTAGGTGAGAAGGATAAAATTAGAATAATTCAATCCTGAATTTGATTTTTATGAGGACTTTGAGGACAAAACTAGGAAAAAGGCCGTATCCCGAAAAGTTAAAAATGCTGCAATGAAGAAATTAGAAGAAAAGATAAAGGCAATGGCTAGACTTATCAACATAGACAAGGGGTTAGACCCAAATGAACTCACTTTAGAATCTGATGAGTTATTGCCCTTTAAATTTAAAATGCCAAAGCTGTCTAAGTTTGATGGGACAATTGATCCAAGAGCACATTTTAAGCAGTATGCTATAGTCATGTGGGGCATATAACTTAGCACGAAATAGAAAATAGCTTACTTTAGCCTTACACTATAAGGAAGAGCAATTGATTGGTATCATAGGCTAGAGAAAAGGTTAAGGAAGATTAGGGGATAATCACTAAGGCTTTGATCAGCTAGTATGATTGTAGCACCCATATTGAAGTTATAATGAAAGACCTCAAACTACTTAAATAGAAGCCTAATAAGACCTGCATCAAATATTTAAGGAGATAAAGATCTAGAGTTCTAGAGATGAGAAGAAAATCGGAGACATTGGATCAGATCCACATGTTCATCAAGAATACTAATCCATACTTGAAGGATAGGTTAAAAGCCAAAGGGCTCAAGGATTGGGAATCACTTAAAGACATTGCCATTGATTTAGAAAAAGAGCATGCTGAGCAAAAGAAGAACTCAAGGGGGTTGAACAATAGAAAGAATTTGAACAATAAAGGCACAGGTGGAATTAGTTATAGTGGGACCAATAAAACTGCTGAAGTGTCTTTTGTGACAAGCACTACTCAAATTTGGGTAAACCATTGTCTTGGTGCTTAAAATGGTTCTAAAAAGAAGGGAAACTTCAACCCCTTCCTTCTAGACCTACTAGGAATAAGGGATAGGCTTGTCACATATCGGACTTATATTGCCAATATCATAAGCACACGGGTCATGTCATAGATAATTATTGCATTTTAAGGAACAATATTTAGGATTTGATTGATTCAAGAATGATCTTCGATCCAGAGAAGAGATAAAAGGGTCAGGGTGCCTACTCTAATATTTCTCCACCCGTCAACATGGTCAATTCAAGATTACCAAAATGGTATGGGTTGCGAGATCTATATCAAAATAACTATCTAGTAATAGAGAGAAAAATAGAATCAGGTTAGGGTTTAATTTTTTTGATAGGTATATGGGCTACCGATAATGAAAGTGAGCTAGAGGAATAGGTTCAGAACTTGTGGGTTGAGTCAAATTCAGAGTAAAAGAGAGTTAAAGAAGTAGAGGCTAATATAGTAACCCGAAATGGTCTGGTAGTGCTCGAGTTAAAAAAGGAGCCAATTCCCATAATTATAGAAAGAGAGAATGATACGGTAATAAAATAGCTGAACAAGACCCTCACATAGATTTTAATTTAGGATCTGCTATGACAATCTTCCTCACATCGATAAAAGGTAGTGAAAGCCTTATGTGTTGCTATGGTTTCAACTGCCATATCGCCATCTAAACTAGTGGCAATGGTAAAAGGGGAGGAAAAGGCAGTGGTTACCTTTTCAAATGTAGATCTTCCACTAGAAGGACACTATCACAATTGTCCTTTATATATAAAAGAAAAAGTTAATAGCAAGCACACAACATGCGTAATGGTTGATGATGGGTTATCAATCAATGTATGCCCACATAAAGCAGTAGTGGCATATGAAATCGAGAATTCAATGATCTCTCAGTCCAAGCTCACCATTATGGCTTATGACAACACTAAGAGGTAGACATATGGGACTTTCAAAGTCAAGGTCAAAATGGGGATAATTATAGATGATGTGTAGTTTGTAGTGCTTGATGTCCCTATGAATTTCTCCCTACTTTTGGGAAGGCCGTGGTTCTATAAGTTGGGAGGGGTTCCTTCAACACTGCATCAAATGATAAAGATCCCCCATGATAGTGAGATTGTGACCATACGGGCTATAAGGGAGAATAAGGTCTTAATGCTTGAAATAGCGAACCAGACCTTTAATGGGTTCCATATAGTTGGGATCTTTTTAGAAAAGGAAGAGGATGATCCCAAAGTCGTAAATATGCTTAAGAAGATGAACTATTTGCCTAGTGCTAGTTCGGGACATGATTCGGATGGTTTGGTCTCAGCTGTTCAACCGAAAGGATAGAAGGATTGAAAGGGGTTAGGATACACATCAGAAACTTCAGAACCAAAAAAGACAAGTAAGTGTATCCCACCACTGGGAGAGAGTTTTATTCGGGCTAAAGGAAACGTTAGTTATTGCAGAGAGTCAGAGTCTGCTGTCATAAAAGGGAAGGTCGTGCTTGGGTTTGAAATCTTCAGTGATGTGTTTGATTGGGCTATAAGTGAAGTTAGAGCCACCTCAGATTTTTGGGATGAAGAGGTCATGACCAATCTAGCTAATCTAGAGATTGAATCTAAGGAAGAAATCCTGACCACTGCCATACTTCAAGATAAGGGAAAGGAAAAGATGGAAAAAGATGATCCTCCAGAAGACTTTTCTGAAATTTTATATGTACCTGAACTTTTTGATGATAATGTCTTTAATTATTTGTTAATAAGTTTAATAATTTTGCTTATTTTTGTGATGTCTCATTTAATTGCATTATGCATAATGATAATTGTAGATACCTATTTTCATCTAGCCTAAATAAGCAATATCACTAAAAAGGTTTAATTTTAAAATAATTTGTGCAATTAATATATTTAATAATTACATATTACTCACTTATATTCAATAAAAAGGAATTATTATTGTGATAATAATATTCCATAATCATCATTTTTTTATATTACTAGTATTGTTCATATATGGTTATTATTTACGAACATTATACTCAACATTTTATAATAATCACTTTATAATTTAAAATTTTTATCATTTAGATTATATATTTAATATTATCATTCAAAATATCTAAATTGGATATTGGATAATATGAAAATTCTTGTTAAATTTAATTAGGTTAATAATTAAAGGAAATTAGAAAAATTGAAAATTAAATTACTTGTAATACATTAATAATGGTTACAAAATTAATAAACTATAAATAAAATACGAAAAAATGAAACTAATAAATAAATTATTACAAACTAATATAATAATAAAATTATACAAAAATTAATTACAAATAAAATAAATACAAAGAATATGAATACATAATTAAAAGACTATTGGGCGGAAACTGCCTAAGCCTAACAGTCCAGGCAAGCTGCCTAAAACCACGCTAGGCCTATGCCAGCAGCTCATACCAGGCCCTGCCCAAGACCACGCTAGGCCCAGCTCCAGCAGCTCACACTAGGCCCAACCTAATAGCCCAGTAGCTAGCCTGCCTTCTGCCTACAGATAGTTGCCTCCCCCCAAAAAAGTAGGAAATATCTTACCTGCAGCAAATAGAGAGGGTGAGAGGGGCTACTGTACAATAAGATAAAGCACTGTAGAGGAATGGCTATATAAGCAATGGTTGAGGACACAGAAAGAGGGACAAAAAAAGAGAGTAAGAAAAACAACAAAGAAAAAAAGATAGTAGAGAAAAATGAAAGCAGTAAAAGAAAGTAGCAGGAAAAGGGAACACAAGGAGGAAAATGTAGAGAAGCATTCTGGAGAAAAGGGGACAAGAAGAAAGGCACACCATCAACAACAGAAAGATCAGAATAACAAAATAAGGTAACTTAGCTACTCATTTTGATTCTCTCTTTAATATCTTAAAGTCAAATTTTATTTTAACATCTTAAAAGAAGTTAGCTTTTGATTTATTCATTTGGTTTATATATCTACTATCTAGAAGCCTATCTCTATGGTTATTATAAAAGTCAGGTCTGATTTTTTATAAAAGTATAGGGAGGGTTAGTAATGATCTTATGGTTTCAAAACTACATGCTATGCTAAAAACATGTTAAAAAAATTTTGGAAATAAAGAATTAGGGATAGTCCTCAGATTAGTATTTATACACATTATAGTTTGAGGTCCATAGAGGTATCCATCCTATTTCTAAAATGGGTAACTATTTATTGCATAAATAAGTTCAGTTAATGAAATATCTGATTGGGCAACAAATTACACCATCTGATAATAGAATACTAGAACTGGTATAATAATCATAGGCTAATTTCCAACTAATATTGTTAGAAATCTATAGCCTATAA
>CANXYI011986350.1:0-19283 GCA_948208565.1 Hura crepitans
CTCCATGGAGGAAGAAAGATGATGGGTGATTTTATGTGGTGAATCCATGTCATCTAACCCTTTATATATTAAATGCACCAACGGTCACAATTTAATCAAATCCGATCCAACAGCGCATATTTTTCCTTATTTTTCTTTTAATATTTGTAAAATTATTCTTAATGTCTATGATCACCAAAAATACTTCTTAAGACACCAAAAATTAGGGAATTTCATAATTAAGGGCCTCCTCGAAGCTCATGCTATAAAGAACAAGGAAATTTACTTAATTTTTCAATTGCATAAACAAAAAATTTAGTAAAAATATCTACCGATGTCAAAAAATTATAATTCCTTCAACATTAGAATCATTAGAATTTTTGACCTTCAGGCTATGATATTTTTCATTTAGTTTGGGTACATCTCGACCTTCTCATATCACAACCCAAACTAATGCCATATTCTAGTAGATCTCAGTGTAAAATAATTTTCTAATTCTATCAAAATTTTTAATTCTTTTGTTTTAGGCCTCTTTTTGCCTTTTAAAGTTTCATGTCTAATACCCCTCTAACTAGATAAACTTAGTGAGGCTTGCCACTTAATATCCTAATACGTAACCCAAGAAATACTATTTACAAGGCCAAGTTTACGGGTGTTACAAAATATTTCCTAGATTTTACTCAAATTTGCTCTATGAGTTGATGGAAATTTAAATATTTAATTAGATTAAATAATTAAATTTGTAAATTAATTTTTGGTTAGAGTAATAGTTCAAAAAAAATCAACCTTTTGAAGCATATATAACCTGAGAATGTCAAAAACAAATTTTAATTGGATTGAAAATTTTTCCTTTTTGAAAATGATTTCAAAATTTGAAAGGATGTTTAAATGTGGAATTAATTTGATTGAATGGATTAATGAGATTAATTGCCATATTTAAAATTTTACAAAGCTAAACATACATGGCATGCTAATTTTGCAAGAGTTGTAAATTAAACTAAATTCAACTAAATGGGATCTAAAAATGGAAAATTAATTATGCATATTAGAAATGCATGTTAAGTGTGTATGTTTGGCATGATTAGTAGTTATGGACAAAGACCATTGAGATTGATCTACATTGCATGAATTTTTTCGTTTAGTTAAATTAGGCATGCATGTCCTAACCTTTTCTCTTATTTCTTTATTTTATTTCTCTTCTCATCTAATTCCACTTACATGTATTGTGTTGTTTTTCTAATTTCTATGATATGTATTTAGATTACATAAGGTTAGACTAGGATAAAGTAATACAAGGAGCAAAATGGATAAGAATGCCGACTAAGAAGGACTAAAAAGAAATAGATAGAGGTGTTCTTTTATATTTATTAGGTTTGTAATTCATGCATAACTATCTAGGGTCTAGCCCAAATTTGTTTCGTCTAGCTCAAAGAAATTAATATAGTAAAAGTCCATAGGTAAATCATATATTCAATGTGATTAAATAGCTTATGCATGATATAAAGAGGTTAAATATGCTTGTGCATGCTGAAGCATGCAAAATCCATTTGCTTGAGCACACTAAAGTATGTAATCGTAATGAGAATTAATTAGAATAAATGCCTTGATAATATAAGACTTGCAAGCCTTCTCTTAATATACATTAAACCAGAGATATCTTTATTAGTGGGTTGTTGAGCATACTTAAGCTTATGCTACATTGGATATGTTTAAATCATATTAATGGGTTTGTCTTAACATGATTATTAGTTTGTCGAGCATACTTAAGTTTAATAATCATAAGGAAAGATTAGGGAAATATGTATGTGATACGTATGCATTATTTTTAGATGACTCAATGATCGGTAGTTACATATGATACATACCATTTAGTTAGTGGTTGGCCCTTGTTGAGCATACTCAAAACTTTAACCTTAACCAAAATGGATACTAATCCACTAGGAGAGCTTCCAATATGCTTTCTTGAATCAATTAGTGAGGGCTATTGGTTCATAATAAAATAGTGGGAGTAATGCATAATTTTAAAGACCTTAAAATTGTTGGAAACATATAAATGATCAGACTCTATCATGCTTTCATTTTCACTTACAACACACTACCATAATGTTTTACAACTTGAATTTATGCCAATATTGACTAAAATGACTTTAAAATCTAAGAATACTTCTTAGAAGTGGGAAGATGGATAGATGATGGACACATATATTCCACCTCTTTTGATCGATAAAAATTCTAGCTAGGTGTTAGAAGCTTTTCCAAAAGCACATGGGGATGGCAATATAATTACCTTTGTGTCTCCTAAACTTTAGAAAGAGCATGAGAATGTGATGCTCATATCATTAAATATCATATTTTCAAATAAAAGATATGTTATATTTAAGACATTATTTCATTTGAAGATAATAGAGGAAACTTCAAAAGTTAAAAGTGTTGGGTTTCAATTACATAAGTTTTTGATATATTAGAATTAAGTGTTAATTCTATAATCACAAAAACAAGGTAAATCTAACCAAAAATTTTTCTATTGGAAGAAATAATTTTATTCTAATTAATTGAGTGCCTATAGAAATGGTAAGAGACTAGTCCCAAAAGTAGGAACTACAAAGCTTACCTTGTATCTCCAATGAAGAAAGAGCATGTGATGCTTTAACTTTAGGTATTAATATTTTTGAGATCAATACAAGCAAGGGTGATATAGACCTATGGGTAGCAAATGGAGCAAAATTTGATGCATTAACTCTAGGAACATATCATTTGTATTTTCATTATAGACTTGTATTGGAACTTGATAATTATTATTTTGTTCCTTCCTTAAAAAAGAACATTATTTCTTTATTATGTCTTGCTAAAAAGGATTTGTTATTAACATTAATAAGAGTAATAATTGCTCAATTTATAAAGATAATTCTTTATATTGTTCTGGATTTAATGTTAATGGAATTTATGTTCATGATAATCAAAAGGAACTCTATAACATTAATACCATAAGACAAAAGATGGATAACCTAAAACTATCTCTCTTGTGCACTATTATTTTGGCCATTTAAATGAGAAATACATGTCTAAGTTACACAAGTCTAGTGACTTAGGATTATTTGATTATGAATCTATTGAAACATGTTAGTTTTGGTTATTGGGTAAAATGACAAAAACACTTTTTATTGGAAAAGGTCAATAAACTATTGGGCTTTTAGACCTTATACACATAGATTTATGTGGACCTATGACCATATATACAAGATATAGGTTTCTCTACTTCATTACCTTTATCAATGATTACTCTACATATAGGTATGTGTGCTTGATAAAGTATAAATCTGAAGACTTTGAAAAGTTCAAAGAACTAAAAAATTGAAGTTGAGAAAATAGTTTGGCAGAATTATTAAAACACTCAAATTAGATCGAGGTAGAGAATACTTAAGTCATGAATTTTTGAGTTATTTAAGAGATAATGGTATATTGTCTCAGTGGACTCCACCATAGAATAATAAGGTATCTTAAAGGAGAAATTGAACCCTGTTGGACATGGTTTGATCAATGATGAGCTTTGCAGAGTTGCTGAGATCATTTTAAGGTTACACATTAAAAACTGCTGCTTATCTTTTAAATAGAGTTCCATCAAAGTCAATTGATGTTACACCATATAAGATATGGTATAACAAGAAAACCTATTCTTTCACATATTGATGTATGGGGATACCTTACATATGTGAAGAGAATAATGTTAGATAAACTTAAAGCTACATTTGATAAATGCTTATTTGTGCCATTTCAAAAAAAAAACTTTAGGATACTACTTCTATCACCTTTTAAAGTAAAAGGTGTTTGTTTCAAACCATATAGCCTTTGTAAAGAATGAGTTTCTCATGAAAGATACTAGGAGTACAATTGAAGTTGATAAAGTTTATGATCTAAAAACTGAAGTAGATCAATTGACTTATCCTAGTTTTATTACTCGATGATGAGATAATAGAAGAAACTATGGAAACACAAATTCCTAAATGATCTATAAGGGCTAGGACTATTCCAGGGTAATATGGATTTATTATAGACCGAGACAAGGAAGTAACCATAATGGAGGATTATGAGCCCATGAGTCATAAAAAGGTTATAAAGAGTTTAGAATTAAACTCATAGCTTAAGGATAAAAAATCATTAATGGATTCCATGTATGACAACTAAGTATAGACCTTGGTTGATCCACCTAAAGTGATAAAACCCATTGGCTACAAATGGGTGTTTAAGAAGAAGACTGACATAGAAGGTAATGTGATTAAGTATAAAGCTCGATTAGTAGAGAAAGGCTATTATCAAAGTCAAGGAATAAACATTGATCAAATCTTTTCTCTAGTTATAATGCTGAAATTTATTCTAATTCTTCTTGCCATAGTTGTTCATTGAGATAATGTGTTTTGGCAAATGGATATAAAGAAAGCTTTTCTTAATGAAAAATTATAAGAGGAATTGTATATGACACAGCATGTGACACCCCCTACTGGGTTCCCAAAGAAACACAATAAGCAGTGCACTTCCCACTAGGTCACCTATCTCTCTTCTTCCATAATCATCTGTTTAACTTTTACTTATGCCGCATTAGGCAATTTTGTTTAACTCTAAATTTAGTTTGGTCTATTTCTATAGTTCATTTAAGTTCATCTTATCATGTCAAGTTATTACAGACTGATTTCAACATAGCCCGGTAATTCTTAAAAATTCTAGTGGCATAACGGCTGCCCAAGTTATTATCCCAAAACTCTTTTCTGCCTATAAACACTTTTATTTCATACATCACATCTCTTGGACCCTTTTGCTTCCCTAGTTATTAACTTATCACATCATCTATCACACAACAATCATAGACTTCAAGCCACAATAGAAACACAAAGAGCCCTAGGCTCACAAGCATCAACATAGATCATATATACATAAATGAAACCATCACATGATTAATTACAGCAGTCTATTATATAAAAATACTATTCTATTTCTTTTATATACATCACATCCATTTTCCCCATCTAAGTACATAGAGTGCAAAAACTATACATCTGTACATGATTAATCTTCTAAAAAATTGCCTATAAACTCCATTGCATGCTTTATGAGGCGATGCCCTTGATCTTGGTACCTACGCAGCAAAACATGTACACTAAGTATAAAAATACTAAGTGGTGAATTCAGTCTTTAAAAGCATGTCTAATAGTTAATCCACACATTATACTTCTATTCTTGTCTTATACTGATATCCCAGTTCAATTTAAGAAACTAGCATGCATGATTACCATTTTATGCCTAGGGCATCTCTGCCTATAAATTATCCATTTAATCGCTATAATTCATGTAAATTATATTTTAGACTCCTGATTAATTATTATATGCTTAAGCTATACCTTTTTAAGCCTTACTAGTGGAAAATTACCAAAATACCCTTGTGTCATATTACATAATCATCTATGAGTTTATTAATACTATTTAATTATTTTAATTAGCCCAACTCGAGAGACAATCCTGATAGACACTAAATCTAAAGTAAAAATAACCTAGTGCAGTGGTCCCCATTCTAAACCTATGTCGCTGAACCAGCTTGTTCACATATTGGCTCTCAAGGTGCAAATGATAATATCTAGTATACCTTGTAGAATTGCCTATTTAATCGACTAGTACAATGATCCTCTAGGACCTTAGCCACTGAACCCTATTTAAAGATTGAAAATGTCACAAACTAGTCTGTTTGTATGACTAGTGCAGTGGCCCTCTAAGACTTACACTGCTACATCGATAAAAAAGTATAAATCAAGTGAGTCTTATAGTCTAATTTGACTGTTCTACTAGTACAGTGGTCTAAGATGGACTTAAGCCACTATACCGGCCCTGTCTGACACTCAGATAAGATAGCAGTTGTAAAAACCCTTAAGTTGACTAGTCAACCCATCTAGTGGGTGTCTAACTAGTGGGGCATTTAAACTCAACCTATGTCCATTTCTTTATTAATTAACTTTTTATAATATTATAAACTCAAAAATAGACAGTTATAATTTTTACAGTACAGTTAGAATTTAGCCTGTCTGGTATGGCCAAAAACAAGCTATACAGGGTAAAATATTAGAAAATATAATCAAGGGTTCAAGTGCCAATAATTATGATATATTATGCAAGATTTAATTCCATAAGTGTTTCATAGATCTATGCCATTTACTGTCCTAAGCATTTATTGATTTAGGTAATGGTCATTTAAGATAGTTATAGGTCATTGCGACTAAGTTTTACTAAGCTTTTCATATTCATTACACCTTATTTTTTAGTACCATTTTAGCCACTATTTATATCAATTTCATAGACCCTAAGTGAATAAAGCCTAGGCCATTTACAAGGCCAAACCATAGGCTTAAATGCTATTAAATATAACCATAAATAATAGTCCTCAAAGGCATAAGTTTTAAGCATATTATTTAATCCTAAATTATACCCCCTTTAAGGCACATTACAACCCACTTTTCATATATCATTTAAAGCCAAGTTTAGCTTCATTTTACATGTCATTTCTTGACCACATTATATGTCATCTTAGGGTATACATTTTACTTATTTTCATACTAAAATAGTTAAGCTAGTCATGCTCCCATGATTAAGCATTAGTATATATAACATGGGACATGTATTTCCCCTTTTATATGCCATTACCATTAAGCTACCTTTTAGGTATAGCTAGTTAAGAACCTTAACCATGTATTTCTATAGTGTTCATTACATAATTATCCATTAATCAATACCTTAATCACGCTTACATACATAGCTTTACTATTTCATGACATTTAAAGCACACATTAGCTAAGTTCATGTCACTTTAATATCATGCATTACATGCATATTACCATGTATCACCCATAAGCACCTACTTGCCCACATACCATACTTGCCAAGCATTCCCATGCCATTATACCTTTTAGCCACTAAGGGAAATTATTGTTAATATAGACATTTTAACATCAGTTATCACATATACACTTTGCTCATCAATATGCTAGCATCTATCCACACATGTATGCTTTATACCATGCATGCCATACCAATGTACAAGCCATACATGCCTCAGCCACATGCACACTTCATACCAATTATGTATCTTTCTAATAATTCATAAGAGATACCGTAACATATCTATACAAAAACCATTAATTTTAGCCTTACACATCACAAGCACACATTAACAACTATACACCTCTCGGCCACAAACAAAATCAGTTATAGACCTTACATCTTTTCACCTATCCATTATGAAATTTTCATCCCATCATGCCTAAAGCTTTAACCATTCAAAGGAAGCACTTATCCACAATAATTTATGCACTTAAACCATCCCTACTCAAAGCATAAACTATTGTAGTTTAAAGGACATGAAGTGAATGGCTAAATTCACTTACCTCACTACTAAAAAATGAAATTGCCGCTATTTCAAGGCTACCATCCTTTATTCCAGCCCTCATGGACACTTTCTCCTCTTTCTTTAAGCTCTACCTTGCTCCAATTCACCTCAAACAAAGGCCATACATATCTTACTGGTGTTAAGCACCATAAGGGAGCATTTCCAGCCAAGGACAACTAAGAAAATCCAAAGAGAAGGCATGAAAACTTATATTCGCTACTTGCTAGACTACTTCTATCTAATAAAATTTGATGAATTTTAACTCACAACTAAGTGCTTTTTTTTTCCCTAATTCTTTTTCCCCCCTATTTCTTTAACATCTTAACTTGAATTTAGAAACCTAAAGTTAACGAAATTAGCTAGAGGAAGACGGTGAAACTCCCTCTCTAACTAGTTGTGGTGACATCTTTTACCAAAAAAAGAAGAAAGGAATTTGGCCTTTTATTTAATGGAAAAGTGCACTTGTCAAGTGGCTTTGCAACTTGGCATGGCCCCTAGGACAACTGCCCAAATATAGGTGGGTTCTATAGCCACCTGAGCCATCCTGAAACGGCTTAATTTTTTGGAAAATTTTGGAAATTCAATAAAATTCACACAGACCTGAAAAAATTACAGCATTTATTTTAAAATTCATATTTTAATCCCTTCTATTTGCTCATAAATTTTTGCTGCCAAATTCCATCAATAGGGCAAATTTTAGAATGTCTTGATTTATGTGCCAATCTAAAAAATTACAAGAATTTGCAAATGACCTCATAATCTAAAAATTCTTTCGCTAATGTACTTAGTGGAGTGTTTAAGCTTCAAGGTCCACTATTTTTCAAGTCCATTTAGGCATATCCCGAGTCATTCTCGGCTCAAAAAAATTTTATTGCATCGAAAGGTGGCTTACAGTCCAAAATGAATTATTAGTTCTGCTAAATTTTTAAATTTTTCTTTTCTTATCAAATTAAAGCCCCTCAAATTTTCATGACCAATGTCACTACCTTGATTTATGTGTAAATAACCTAGCACTCCAAGTGTACTTCCCAGACCTAGTGGCACTATTCATAGAGCCTCAGGATATGGGCATTACACAACCTGAAGGTTTTACATGCATAAATAGCAATTCAAACAACAACCTTTAAAGATCCATTTATGGATTAATGCAAGGTTCTAGGAGCTGGAACATCCATGTTGTTGATACGATCAAAGAGTTTGGTTTCTCACAATACATGGATGAACCATATGTTAACTAGAAGCTTAATGGGATTGCAATCATTTCTCTTAAGTTGTATGTTGACATACTACTAGTAAGAAATAATGTCTTTATCCTCTAGTAAGTCAAGATATGGCCAAGTAAATAGTTATCCACAAAAGTCCATAGAGAAACAACATATATCTTAGGGATTAGGATCTATAGAGATAGTTTTAAAAGTTGCTTGGTCTTTCACAATCTATGTACATAGATAAAAAGTAGAAGAGGTTTACCGTGGATCTCTCAAAGAAAGGTTTTATTCTTATGTTGCACAGGAAACATCTTTCTAAATCAATATCTCTTAAGACACAAGAGGAGAGAAAGCATATGAGCAAGGTTCTATATTATTCTATTATAAGATCTAATAAGTATGTTATGTTATTTATGAGACCCAAATAGTATTTGCCCTGAGTCTCATGATTAAATTTCAATCTAATTATTGAGAGGAGCATTAGGTGGCTATCAAAAATATCAAAAATATTCTTAAGTACTTGAGAAGGACAAAGGATTTACTCTTAGTTCATTTAGAAATAGATCTATAAGTTAGTGGGCATACTAATGCTAGCTTTCGACTTGATAAGGATGAGTGTAAATCTCAATTTGGATATGTATACATTATATGTAGAGGAGAAGTTGTTTGGAAGAGTTCTAAATAGGATATTACTTTGGTTTTTGCCATCTAAGTTAAGTATATAATAGCTTTCGATGTAGCTAAAGAAGCCATTTAGATTATGAAGTTTATTACTGAACTTATAGTGGTTTTAAGCATTGTTGATCCAATACCTTCCTATTGTTATAACAATGGGACTATTGCACATGCTTGAGAACCATAGTCTCATTAGTGATCCAAACATGCTCTTTGGTGCTAGCATCTAATTAAAGAAATCATAGATAGATAGGATTTGAAAATTGAAAGGGTCCTTACAAATCATAACATTGTTGATCCTCTCATAAAGGCATTATCAAAAGGGAAATTTGACAATATGTAAATGCATGGGTGATTAGCTTTAGATCAAGTAGGAGATTGTTAGATATATGCCCTAGAGCTTATCTAATAGGGTTATATTCATGTGTTTAAACCTTCTAAATTAAAGTAAAAAGGCATTTTTATTTAAATCATGGTGTTTGTATATATTACTCATAATTGCTTGCAATGTCTTAAACCATGTTTTAAAATCCCTAGTATAAATTCACAGTGTAGAGGAAATCATGAGATATTCTTGATGTGAGATTCTTATTGCATGCAAATGTCATATACCTAATTATCTCATATCATAATATTAATAAGATGGGATATTGTTAATACGGCTAGTTCATCAAATGTTATACTTCTTAATTGGATCAAGTAGTTATTCCCACAAGTTGGAAGCATATAGATGCTTAAAGTTAACATGTGTATGCTTACTTGAGAAGTAAGTACAATAAAAACCTACCATAAGATCTTCACATGGATACTTAATCTATGTTAGTAAAAGTATTTCATCATATTAGTGGTGCAAATATCTATATACTTGAGGTCACTAACTATCTTAAATTTGGAATAACATATTTTGACTCTAAATCTTTTACTTCGAATAAGAGGTATACATAGCAAGGCATTTGGCTATGGCATGACATACTTGATAATAGGGTAGTAATCGATAAAGCATTCATAGCCCTATATTATTGTAAGGAGTTTTTCTCACAATTCTGATGAGTAATATTTATTCAGTAATCTTTGGTCAAAGTAAAATGCCATGTGTGAATAAGATTCATAAAGGGCATTTTTGGAATAAAATTGAAATTGTCATAATAATATGTGTAGGGCCTAATTAGACATACTTAGTTAAGCTATGAGTTGACACAAATCCATACTCTAAACTAGAGGGATAAAAGATGGTGAAAGGAGTTTATTGCATTATAACTAAATATGAAAGGGTTAAGTCAAACTACTTGGCATTTTGACACTTAGGTAGTCTTAATATGTTGCTACACAATGCTCGGTTCTTATGCATAAATGGATAATTGATTAAAAATCAATTATAGGGCTAATGAGATTGGACAATAAGAATCTTAGTTCGATAGGGACTCTTGTGCACTGTGTGTTACCAACGTGCTTGGAAAACCCATAAGGTCACACACTTTAGGAAGTAAAAGGAGACTCAAAGTGTTTAAACCATTTAATGATATGAGATATCATTAATAAATGAACAAAAGAAATGAGGGAAATGATTGAGCTTAGAGCTCAAAGACAAATTAGAAACCAAAATTATGGTTTTCAAAATTGTAACTATTCTATTTTTTGAAACCAAAACTAGGGTTTCTAAAATTAGACTTTCTTGAGTTTAGTTGGTAGAGCTTTTTAGTTTTGATTTTTATAGAACTTTTAAGAGTTAAAAGGGCCTTGGATCACATCATTAGAAGGCTGATTAACTGACCTTATTGAGCTATAGACCCACCAGGTTATGTGCAATTTACACATGGGCCTATTACTAGGCCTATGTGCATAGTCTTAGAGACCCCATGCATATGGCATTCATGTGGGGCCTTCTAGGTTATCTTTTAATCATCAAAAGTTTACCCAAAAGGAATTATAATAAGAATAAACTTATGATTAGCCACCATAAAGGAATTATAGAAATGTATTTTGCCATAAAAAACTCCTCTTTCTCCTTCATTCCACCTTTTCTTCTAGGTTGCTCTTCTTTGTAATTTTTCTACTAACACCTAGAAAATTTCTCACCCTTGCTCCTGCTACTTCTCATGTAAAGACCTTAGAGGTTTTCCCAATCAAGGATCATTGTGGTTTATGAAACATAATGAGAAGAGCAAAAGAAATGGAAAGCTACATATAAAAATCACGTAGAGAATTTATAATAAATTCTTATTCTATAATTTAATGTAAATTAATGATTTATTTTCAAAATTTCAATGTTCCAACTTTTGGTGGGATTTTGTGGATGTTTTATTTGCACTATGCTTAAGTCCATGGACACCAACAATATATAGGTACACTTGTATTAAGAGCACATCTAATTTAAATTTGTGCTTGATTCTTGAAGCTAATAAGCTGACTGGGTCTAACAAGATACACTGGCTTAGAAATTTGAGAATAGTTCTCAAAAGTGAAAAATCAATTATGTATCGGAAAAGCCCATCTAACTTGTCTCCAATAACAATGCTGAATCTAGTAAAAAATCAGCATATTTAAAGCGTGTCAAGGATTTTAATCTAGCAAAATATATTGTGCTAGCATTAATGTCCATAGAGCTTTAAAAGTAACAAAAGCATATGGACGTTCACACCATGTTATTTCACCTCTAAAAGATATTTGAGGAGTAAAGGAAAACCAAAAAGGTATGAGATATCTATGATTTTATTTTGTTGCAGAGTAGTTGAGTAGATTTTATCCATACAATATGGGCTAAAAATTAATGTGTATATTGCACAGGTCATTATTCTAGGATTAGTTATGGATCATGATCTAATTATTGACTTAGCATTGCAATCATTACTTAATAGTTATGCATAATTTATGCCTAACAATCTAACAAACAAGATCCAAACAATAATCCTTAAGCTAGTAAACATGCTCAAGATTGCTGAGGATGTCATTAAAAAGAATTCTAAAGTAGTAATGGTTTTTGATTCTTTTACTTCAAAAAGTGAAAAGGGGAAGAACAAGAAAAAGGATGAAACCAAGGGCCAAGGAGAGGTGAAGAAGTGCAAAGGAAAATAACCCACAGTTGCTACCAAGGAGACTAGCCTTAAGGTGACTTACTTCTATTATGGTAAGACTTGTAAGACCCCTTACCCAATCTCGTTAATGGCCACTCATAGAGCCCGACATAGGCATGCACACACAAATTCATTTTCCAAACACAACCATCTATTATGCCCTAACCATGTTTTTAAAACATCTTTTATAAATAATTATCTTATGAAATTATGGATTATATAAAAAAATTTCAAAAACATGGTTACAATTCACTTTTGAGAATCCTTGTGTCGAAAATCTAATAACATAATCGCTATACCGAGACATTATCTCAAAAATGAATAGTAACTTACACAATAAGATAACACTTCTATAATCATTTTCAATCATTTCCACAACTTATGTGATCTTTTATTCACTTTAATAGAAAATATCAATGCAAAAATATCAATCACCACCTTAGGAAGAAATATCATACAACACAAATAATTTAAATAAACTTTGAAACACTTTATAGACCATAAAATCCAAAAAGATTACATTACATAAAGTTTAGGCCCATTTTACCTTAATACATTGTATGAGTGCTTAACCCTAGACATCACATAATTCTAAATACAAAAACCAAAATTATTCCCAAAGAAGCAACCTTCTTTTGATAACCTTGAATTCCTAAGGCTTGTACTTAAAATATCTCTTTACCTATACATTGCAAAATAAATGATATGCTAAGTAATAACTTAGTGGTGTAATTGAACTAACTTATGCATTTATGCCAATATATCAATATACAAAATATACATGAATATGATCATTCATTATATTGTATTATACCACATCAGCCATATAATTGATTATGACATTAACAAAACATAAATCATTTAATTAGCTCATCATAGGTCATGCATTACACATACATCCATGACTTAACCATATAATCATGTACTATGTGCATTATGTTGCATTAATATTATGTGATTATGTTGCATTAACTTGCTTTATTATGCCTATTTAGAGTAACATGAACATCCTATGGATAATGGGATCATGATGTGCAGTGGCCCTCATTATGGACCTTACGGCTATTGTATTAGCATAAATTTGTAGTGGCCCTCATTATAGACCATATGGTTATTGCAACAACATAGGATATGTGCAGTGGCCCTATAGACCAAACACATTCAGGCACCGAGGTACCCTTGCAGCTGCTATAAAATTCCCTAGTTGACCAAATGACTAATCCATACTAGGTTATTTCTCATATGAGCTATTAATAGTTTACTTTTAATTACAATGCCATAATTTAGGCTTAACATATCTTTTAATTACTTTAGTTTAGCCAACAAATTGCTAAATATGGAAATTACATCATATGCCTTATTTTAGCAATCAAGCATATTATATCATGCAATTAATCACACATTGAGGCCATATATCAATGCACATATACTTTACACAATAATAACTTTACATTTCCTCTTATAAATGTTATTTATTTCCCTTATGCCATGGAATTGCAATATTTATTAACATTTAGTATAAACTCATTAAAGATGCATTATGCCCAAATCTCATCATAATACATATCACGGCATTACATGATATTGTAATACCTCATATTGGCACATAATATGTCCCAATCATATTATTGCCTCATAATTACATTACATTAAGAATTTGCCATATACATAACCAATTATATCAAAAATGTGAAATACAAACTCTAACACATCAATAGGTAAAATTCACGAACATTTAAATACATGTTGGCTATTTGGCCAACCTATAAGATGCACATAATATCGAGACTTCACATTCACTTATAATGTCATTAGATTATAGCATCATGAATATGTTCATACATGCATTCATCACAACATGCAACATATGGCATATACTTATACATATTTTCATCATTTGTCCATTCATTGCCATAATGCCTTAAGGAGTTAAACATACAGCATCAAGTATACATCAAGGGTCATTCGGCCTCCAAGCCTTATGCCATTTCACCTATTAGGCATTCATCATAGATGGGCCATTTTATGTCTAATCATGCATATTAACTTATACATAAGCATATAACATTTCTAACATGCATTATCAAACCATACATACACATGCATGTCTTTATGTACATTTAGCCATTCATCTATCTAAAGGGTATCTACACAATTCCATACCATTATTTACTTAACATACATCTAGCATCTCATACAACATGTGTATAGAGTATAGCCATGCATAATTCATCAATTTCTCAAATTTATACATAATTACATAATGTACATTTTTTATGTATATCAAGCAATATATACATCTATACACATATTTACCATTCAAATTACATCAATGATCACCACTAATACTAATTAACATGATTAAATCAATTAATGCTAGTAACTAGGCATTTTTAATAAAATTATCCATTTTTACAACATAATGTACATATTTGCATTATAACCACATTATGACTTCTACATCACTTTCATACATTCATAACATCTTAAATGCCTCATCATACACCTCGTTCACTATTTAACACATTTAATGCCATTAATCCACATAAAATGAGCATTTTACACATAATTGCTCATTTTGACATATTATGTAAATTAGGGCAATACATTAATTTTGCATAACTTAACTCAATTACACATACCAAAAGGGTTGTAATACACTCTCAAGGACTACCTATGCCTTGGCTTTTACTTTATCTACTGGTCACATATTTATTTTTTTTAAATCTATAATAAATCACATGGACATCAAAATTGAAAACCGGCCACATATAATGACTTTTGGGCACTCAAGGAATGTAGGAAAAATATCAAGAATTGAAAATTCTTACCCAAATCAAAGATGGTCACTATTCACTTAGCTTAAAAATTGAGCAATTCCTTCATTTTTTCTCGAATTTTCTAGTCAAATTGATATCTAGAGGTCCTAGAGGTGTTTATCTTTTATTTAAATGGAAGAAATTCAAGCTAAGATAAACGATTAAAAAAAATAATAGGGGAAAACCCCACGGATGCCGTCAGCTAAAGGTGGGAGGAGAGGAGAGGTATTTTGTGGAGTTTGACTAAAAATGAGAAATTTTGACCTATTTATATTTTTAAAAAATTTTTTTTCCATTTTCTTCTCCTCTTTTTCCTCTTATTTTTCCTTCACATTAACCACAATTTAATCTCAACTTTACATGCAAAAATTCAATTAATTTAGACCTTACAGCCCTTTAAAAATTGAAGCTCAAAAATGAGAAAAATCGAATTAAGTCACTGCTTATTGTATTACCTAATTTTTGTAAAAGTAATTGTTGACATCTAAAAATTCCAATTTTTTTTACCAACAGGCTAATTAGAAATTTTTAGTATTAGGTTGTATTAATGCCCTTGGCCTCAAGAAACACTATTCACATTAAGTACTATTCATAACATTAGGATTTTTCGAGCATTACATTTTTCCCTCTTAAAAGAAATGCAGTCCTTACCATTACCTAGCTCAAACAATTGAGGATATTGCTCTATCATCTGAGTTTCTATTTCCCACATAGCTTCTTCCATTACATTGTGCTTCCACAGAACTTTTACCAAGGGTACGATTTTGTTTCGAAGCTCTTTAACCTCTCCGTCCAAAATACTGACAAGTTCTTTTTTATAAGATAGATCTGGGTTAACCTTAACCTCTTCCACTGAAAAAACATGGGTAGGATCCAATCTGCATCATCTAAACATGGACACATGGAAGACATCATGGATTTACTAAGTTAAGGAGGTAAAGCTAGTCAATAGGCTATTGGTCCCATATGTTTTATTATCTTGAATGGCCTAATAAACATATGACTTAACTTTTCTTTCTTTCTAAAATGTAGAACCTTCTTCCAAGGTAAAACCTTGAAGAAGACTTTCTCTCCCATCTCATATTCAACATCTTTTCTCTTTAAGCTAGCATATGACTTCTGTCTATTAGATGCTGATTTTAATCTCTCTCTAATGATCCTCACCTTTTCCTTTACATCCTTAATAAAATTCGATCCCATGAGCTTAGTCTCACTGAGCTCATTCTAACATGGAGAAGTTTTGCACTTCCTTCCATACAATGCATTATAAAAAGCCATACTTAAGCTCGCTTAGTGACTATTATTATATGCAAACTTAGCTAAAGACAAATAATGATTCCATCTTGCTTTGCTCCAAAGCACAACTCCTCAATATATCCTGAAAGACTTGATAACTATATTTCATTATAAACACAACATCATACATAACTAAACATCTAATAACTCAAGTATCAAAAAGATTACCTAAATGAAAATTTCTAATTGTCTATTACTCTATGGATGAAATGTCATACAAAAGTTTAATTGAGTACCTAAAGCTTGTGAAGTTTCTTTCAAAACCTCAATATGAATCTTGGATCTTGATATAATATGATGGAAGATGGCACTCCGTGCAACTTGATGATCTCATCAACATATAGCTTTGCTAGCTTATCTAAGGAGTAGTCCATTCATACTAGTATAAAATAAGCAGTCTAGGTCAAATGATCGACCACAAACCAAATAGAGTCACATTGGCTCCTAATCATAGGTAACCCGAAAACAAAATCAATAGTCACTCTATCAAATTTCCAATTTATAATTGCTATAGGATGAAGCAAATCAGATGGAACCAGATAGGCAATTGGTCATATACACTGATACATCTCTCAAGATAAGTTTTCTAGAGAGCTAAGAGAACCTTTAGCTATTGTCTTAGTGGTGAGGCAATAGTTATAGCCTACCTTAAAAGATAAAACATCTATTCTAGAAATATTAGTTGAGCTTGTCCTGCTAATAGTGCATACCCCATAACTCTACCCAAAGCAGATGGACCTCTAGTAGCTTCTGGTGTTAAAATCATCAGAGTATGACTCTTAACTTCCTCCTTGATGTAATATGCCAAAGCACTCATCTCATCTATATGTAAGAGAACAATTAATAAGCCTCAAGATCATAGATTATGTTATGTACGCTTTAAACTCTAAAGCACTCATATGTCAATTAGGAATGCCTAAATCAGAGCTCTGATACCATTAAATGTAATACCTTTTACCTAGTCCGGTCACCAATCAGTCGCCGAGTCTAACTAAGGCATGTGCACACAAACACATAATTTAAACTCAACCATCAATTATACCTTAACCATGTTTTTTAAACATATCATTTATAAATAATTATCTTATTGTAATGACTTGAAAATCCCTTTATTTATGAATAGTGTTTTCTCGAGATGAATAGTGCTCTCAAAACTTGAGATGCACTAAATGGCTCAAGTGAAAGTAGTAGTCATAAAATAATTTTGGGCAAACTTTGAAACCAAATTGAAGTCATTTAACTAGTTAAAAACATTAATAAATTTTTTATGGCAGTGTTTTGTGAATAGTGACTAAGGTAAAGTCGAACCATAAAATATTTTAAAAGTTGCTCAGAAAATTATGTGACTAATACAACCTGACACTCAAAAATTCTAATGAGCCTATTGGCATTAGAATTGGAATTTTTAGAGGTCAGAAAGTATTTTATTTGAATATTGTGAAACTTAAAAATTGCATTTTAATTCAGTTCCTTTTAGTTTTTGAGATTAAATTTTTAGAGTGTTATAGGGCCTAAATTAATTTAATTTCCATGATTTAAATGAGATTAATTGCGATTAAAGGAGAGGAGAAATTACACTTAAATATGGAAATTTTTCAAAAACTATACAAAGGTCAAATTTATTTCATTTTTAGTCAAACCACTCCCTCTCCCTCTGTCCTATTGTCGTCAACAACAACAAGGAAATTCCTCCATTTTTTGCCATTCCTCCACCATCTAGTCCTAATTTCTCTCATCCAATGACAAGATTTAAGCCCTTAAGGCCTTTAGACATGAAATCAAGTAGAGTACTTGATGACACTTTTTCGTTCAGATAAGAATTTTTAAAACCCAATATTTTTCTTATGATATAAGGATTCCCAAAAGTTATTTAATATGCTTGTTTATAGTTTTTAATGCCAAAATGAATTTATACAAATTTTTATAAATGGAATCTGTAATAGGTAATTAACAAATCCGAACGAGCTCGAGATAAGGGGAAGTAAAAGGTATAGATGAGCTTTGTGGGGTATTTTAGAGATGGTAGGTATGTGTAATAGGCTTATCTTTTTTATTTAATGCATGCCCTAACTTTTATATAAAATTATATATATAAGTAAATACATCTATATGGAAAAATGCTTATGAAAATCAATAGTTGGCATGTAAATTATGATTATAGGGTAAGATAAGATATAAATGTATGTAAAATGATAGATGAAATGGTGATGGTGTGTGAATAGGCATGTTCGCTAAATGGCCATGCAAATAGGTGTGTGTATTTGTTGATATATATATATATATATATAATGACATTGAATGATGAATCATGATCTATTAACATGTGATATGATAGATTAGAATGAAATTTTGTACCATATATGTGTGTGTCTGTGTAAGCGTATTATTTATGGCTAAATAGGCATTATAATATACCTATAGGTATATGTTATGTAATGCACATAAATATACATAATTAATGACTTGTGAATGTTTTCATATATGTAAAATATGAAGTATGATATTAGCATGAACATAAGAATAGAGTTAAGAATACATGATATAAACATATATGTATGTAAGTATGCACTAATTAGTTGAAGGTTAGACTTTGTGCATTTATAGCATAACGAGTGGATATAAATATGAGATTTGATATGTTATAAGACAAAAAGCATAATTTGATGCTGGTGTGTTAGTGGCCGAATGAGGTGATCAATTATAAGCATGAATAACTTTGGATAGAAGTAAGAGAGATGTGTTCTTAGATTATAATATATATATATATATATATATATATATATATATATATATGTATATGTGTGCATTAATA
>CANXYI011986429.1:0-15924 GCA_948208565.1 Hura crepitans
TACTTGTTGATAATTGGAGTGCTATCAATATCCTGGCACTTGATGTCTATAAATGGATAGACCTTCCCCTCAAAGAGCTAGCTTAGATTTGAATGCCATTAATCGATATAGGCAATGCTTTTGTCCTTATTGTCGATTCAATATATCTACATATAAAGCTAAAAAAAATAAGAAATCTCTCATGTTTTAGATGCAACTTCATAGTAATTGACATACCCTTTACTTATAATTCCATCTTTTAGAGACCACTATTGTTTGAATAGGCATAATAACTAGTATCTGATACTTGGTGATGAAAATTCCCACCATAAAATATATTACGATAGTCAGAGAAAATCAAAAGGCTATATGGGAAGCCTATATCACCACAATCAAAGATGCTAAAGAAACATTGTAAGCTAATTTGATAAAGGAATCAAAGAGCAACCAAAGGCAATACTATAAGGAGAATTAATAAAGGTAGAGATAGTGCTGAAGCAAGCAGTGCTGATCAAAATCTAAACTTATGAGGGAAAAAGTGATGGAAGTACTCATCCTCAACAAATCTACCTTTGCCTAGTCTCCACAAGACATCCCTAGAATAGACCCTAAAGTCGGTTGCCATAAGTTAAATGTCATCTGTTAGTCTAACTAGTGAAACAGAAATTAAGAAGATATAAAGCCAATCAATAATCAGTCATTACTGAAGAAACTCAAAAGCTATTATCAGTGGATTTATTAAACAAGTATTTTTCCATGACTAGCTAGCCAACATAGTATTGGTAAAGGAGAATAATAGGAAAATGCACATGTGTAGATTTCACATATTTGAACAAGGCATGCTTGAAGGATAGCTATCCCCTTCTATGTATTGATCAGTTAGTGGATTCCATAGCATGATATGAGGTTTATTCTTTCTTAGATGCTTGTTCTAGATATTATTAGATACTTATGTTTAGCCTTGACTAAGAGAAAATGAGCTTCATCACCTATAAAGGAACATTTTGCTATAATGTAATGATGTTTGGCCTAAAAAAATACAAGGGCAACTTTACAAGAGATTAGTTAACAAAAAGTTCTAAAAGGACATTAGCCAATCAATCAAAGTTTATATTGATGATATACTTGTTAAAAGCTAAAATGTAAAGGAATAAGCAAGTGACTTAGCAAAAGTTTTCAATACTTTGAACAAGTGTCAAATGAAGTCGAACCTAGAGAAATGCACATTTAGTGTACAATCAAGAAAATTCTTTGGGTTTATGGTGTCTCAAAGGGAATTAAAGCTAACTTAAAAAAATTATAAGCCATTTTAGACATATAGCCATATAAAAGCCTAAATGATATGCAGAAGCTAAATGAAAGAGTAACGGACCTAAGAAGGTTCATATCCTATTCAGCACAAAGATGCCCTCTATTTTTCAAGAAGTGGTAGAAAGATAGCAAGTTCAAATGGAACATCAAATGCCATAAGGCCTTTGAATAACCAAAAGTGTTCCTCATGGAACGTCTACTACTCAATAAGTCGATCAGGGGTAAAACATTGTATATATACCTCTCTACTATAAGGGAGACCCTAGCATTAGTCCTAATTAGAAAAGAAAGAAGAGAACAAAGGCCCATTTACAATGCCAACCTAGTGTTGAAAGGATTAGAACTAAAGAAAAGCCAAGTTAAACAGTTGCTGATAGGACTAATAATAGACATTAAGAAGTTAAAGCACTTCTTCCAATTATATAAAGTAGTTGTCCAAATAGATTCACCAATTAAAAATATCTTATAGAAGTATGATGTTGATGGAGAAATGGCCAAATGGTTTATAAAACTTCAACCATATAACATGCACTTTGAGCCGTATACTTTCTTAAAGGTATAATTCCTCATAAACTCCATCACATAATTAACTGAAAAAGAAGAAGTCCCAATAGTCCGATTAAAACCCAGTGAGTGGGAGCTATATATGGATGGTGCTTTAAATGACAAAAGAGTGAGTGTAGGAATACATCAAAGGCCCTTTGAACCTCAACATAGACTATGCCTTAATGATGAACTTTAAAGCATTCAAAAATACTATGGAATATGAGGCCTTAATTACTAGACTAAGACTGGCCAAACAAATCTAATCGAAGTCATTCATCCTAAAAGTGACTCCTAACTATTGACGAGCCAAGTTTAAGGTAATTTCAACGAAAAGATGCAAGCATGGTAAAGTATCTTAAAAAAGTGAAAGCCCTATTGAGAGAGCTTAAAGACAATGGGATTGCTTAAAGAATAGAAAAATTTTCACTAATAATGACTGAGCATATCTTTTAGCAAATGCAACTTTTTTTGATAAATTCATAAAAATACAAGAAAAATTGGAAGAAAGTGGTGTCCTCACATTCGATGAAGCAAAAATATTGTAGGTGGATATAATTGACACATGGATAAACCTATTAATAGACTACAATTGATCAAGTAGTCTCTTAGAAGTGGAACATAAGGTAAGAAAGATCATGAGAAAGTGACTTGGTTATTCCATTATAGATGAGAAGCTATATAAAAAGTTTGCCACCGACTCATGGCTAAAGTGCATAACTCTTGAAAAAGGAAACTATATCTTTAAAGAGATTCATGAAGGAATATATAGTACCCATAAAGCAAGCAAAGCTATGAGTAGGAAAGTATTCCAAACAAGATAATATTGGCCAATTGTATTAAAAGATGCAAAAAAGATGGTGCAAAAGTGCACCCAATGTCAAATTCATGGCAAAATCTTTAGAAAGCTAGGAGCCAAACAAAAACCAATCAACATCTCCTAGCTATTTAATCTATGGGGACTTAATATATTAGGCCCCTTTGCACTAGGTAAAAGGTAGTAAAAATTTTTAATTATTGTAGTGGAACATTTAACTAAGTAGATAGAAGCAGAGCCAACTGTGATAATAACATCAACAAGAGTGGCAATTTTGTATGAAAAAAATATCATATGTTCTTTTGGGTTACTAAGATGTTAATTTCCTTAAAGCATGCACAATGGAATTTAAAACTTTTAAAGGAACCAAAAAATTGATAAGACACTAAAAGTTTTGAAAAGAGATACAAATAATATAAAATAGCTAAAGAAATTTATTGTTAGTTGCAGAAAAGCGCCTTTTTCTTCTATTCACCTTACTAAGTTATTACAAACTACAATGATCCTCATGAGAACACCTTTAAGGTATCCATACAATAACTTAATGATGAGAGAAGCCTAAAAAACCTATAGTCTAATAATATTTTTTAGATTGGAGAAGTAAAAGAAAGAAAAAGTCTCCACGTGATAAAAATAGTCTTAAAGCATAGAGCAAGGAAAGGGGCTCTGGTGGCTTATTTTTTAAGGTTATTTATAGCCAATTAGTTATCGTGGATCTAATTTTTATCTCATAAAAATTTAACCCATAATTTCCTTAAGATGCTCACAAAATAGGTCTCTTACTAGTCCCTACGCATAGCCCATTTACTAGGTTTATAGGCATTTACTCGATTTTTATATCATAGGGCAAGGAAAGGGGCTCTAGTGATCAATTTTTTAAGCCTATTTATAGACAATTAGTTTCCTTAGATTTTTTATCTCATAAAAATCTAACCCATAATTGCCTTAAGAAGGCCTGTGAAATAGAACTCCTACTAGTCCCTACCTAAAGCCTATTTTCTAGGTTTATGTGCATAGATTTTGACTCTAGTTTAGGTAGCCATTTGAGGTCCCTTTAGGCTAAATTAAAATCATCTCTAGACCTAATTTAAAGTTTTTTTAATCATTAAAATTTAGGCCAAAATTATATTAAAATAAAATCTCTACCTAGGTTTCCAAGGCCTAATATATCTAGCCTTAATTCTAGGCTAGATACATTTAATTAAACTCTAAGCCTGATTTTATTTTTCTTTCTTATTTCTCTAATATTCAATGACATCTCATGTCATTAAATATTTGATAAATTTGATTCTCATTTTAAATTCTTTACGTGTGTGACCCGATGGGCTTTCAAGATACATTAGTAGTACACAGGGAATTAGAATCCTACTTCGACTAGGATTCTTATGATTCAATCTCATTAAATCACAATTAATTTCCAATTATTAATTCTCTTATGCACAAGTCAAGAGAGGCATTTAGCTATATACAATTACTGTACAATAAACTCCTTACACTATTTTTTATCTCATTCAAGTTCGAGTATAGACTTGTGTCAATTTAGTGCTTAATTAAGTATGTCTCAGCAAGCCCTAAATATGTTGTCTCTAACAATTTTATCTTTATTTCCTAAAATTGTCTTATGAGTCTCATTCACGCTTGCATTTTACTTTGGCCAAATATTCTTAAATAATAATAACATATTAGAACTATCAAATAAACTCCTCATTATAATCTGGAGTGGTGAATCCTTTGTTGATCATGACCCTATCTTCAAGTATCTCATAATATACCTAATCTCTTAGCAATGTGATAACACATGAATAAAATATTATACTCATAGTAAGATTCTATTTAGATAAGGAGTCAAAAACACAATATACCTCATTAATAGAGGAATTACTATCCAATATGGATAAGGAAATACAATCCTATAAGGATTAGAATGCCTATTACAATAAGATAAATAAGAGCATATATGAAGGCCAAAACCCCTATATACTTAGGTACATAATCTAATTTAGCTACTAAGAGTCCTTAATTTTAATCACCTAGCTAACTTAAGCATTGGAGCACTAATCTTAAGAAAATCAAGACTAGATTTTATTTGTTGTATAGGTTGTTGGCAATTATTTGCTTCATCAACAAACGGTAGCTCAAATAGACATACTCTTCACAAAACTTCGGGTAATTTAGTACTTATCAATTGATGCTTTCATTAAAAGAACATAAATTAGCAAGAGGCAGAATGATCGATCGAAGGCGAGAAACACTAAGGGCTCATGACTACCTACATTTAGTGAAAAGGAACATAATAATCATCCTAAGGAAGTAATTTATCTTAAACTATCACTCTAATTATAAAGAAAGAATTGGATTAACCTCTAAGTGGATTTCAAGAATGTATTCATAATGAACTCACAGAGAAACCCTAGAAATTGGTGCCAACACCCACTCATAAACTTAAAAAAGGGGGAAAATGAAAGAAGTAAAAAGGGGAAGGATTAGCATCAAAAAAAGAAAAAATAGTCGAGTTCTTTTTCAGACGATACTAAAACCCCAACACTAAAAAGTCGAGAGGAAAAAGTAGGTATCGTAGGAAGCACTAATTGAATAGCTTGACCAGTTCATCTAGCTCATCTAGCTCTTCTAGCAACAAAAGTGTAAAAACTAGGGAATCGAAAAAAAAGCACAACAAAAAGAAGATAAAGCTCGATAAAGAGGTAAAAGAACATAAATTAGATAATTATTTTAAAAAGTTCATAAAAAATGCAAAGTAGGCAATCTCAAAAAGCCAGATTTTAGGGAAAGCATGTATTCTCCTTTTTCTCAAGAAATTTGAGAAGTCAGACTCACTAGATGATGGAGAGAAATACGAATGGAAAAATATAAAGGGAAGGCAGATCCTAGGAACCATATATCTAAACATTTAATGATTGTTAATATGAAAACATTTAATGATGCCCTAATTTATAGCAAGAACATTAACAAGTGATGCACTAAAATGGTTGTATAACTTACCCTAGGAATTTATATCATCTGTTAAAAAGTTATCAAAAAAATTCAAGGTAAGATTATTATCCAGCTGAGGAGTAAGAAAATAATAACAGACTTATAGGGAATAATACAGAAAGATGATGAAAGCTTGAGGGATTTCATCGAGAGGTTTAACAATGTCGTATCTAATATAGAACATTTGAATCTAGAAGTAGCAATAGTCATAATAATGAATAATGTAAAGAACACATAGCTCTACAACTTATTGGTTACCAATCAGCCATTCGATTTTAGAGAATTAATGGATAGGTTTAGACAATTTATAGCCTTAGACAATACAAGTATGGCTGATAGAAGGTATCTACCAGAGCTTTATATTAGTAAAACTTAAAGAAATTAAGTGATAAGAGCAAACATCCTAACAAGAAAAGCTCAGGCAAAAAGAATTCTCCCAAATAAAGGGATGACAACAAAACTAAAAATAGGGAAAAAATCCATCTTACCCCGTTAAACAGTAGCCCATTTAATAGAGATGTTGGCCATGAAATAAATGAATGCCACCATCTCAAAGGGGAAATCAAAAGATTAATTCAAAAGGGATCACTTAAAAGATTTATAAAAAGAAAGGATCTAGAGTTTAGTCTTACTTGTAAGGGAAAAGAGAGCCCAAGGAAAGGGCATGACTTAAAAGATGATAAAGACAATTAGAAAAGATAAAGATCTCCTGAACAGGTAAAAGCTAGCATAATAAACATAATTTAAGAAGGAACATCATATGGAAATAGCAACAATAAGAGAAAATGGCCAAATCAAGGTGTTTACATAATGAAAGAATTAAAGCAAATAATCCTAATATCCATATCAGGAAAAGATGCAAGAGACATAAAAATTTCGTATGAAGACACTTTAGTCATACAGGTTTATATAGCAAATTTCCTAGTCAATTCAACACGAGTTAAAAATGGAAATGTAGTAAATTTGCTAACATTAGAAGCCTATAAAAGGATGAAATTACCACTGAAAAACTTAATCCCTATTTGAACGCCTTTCATCAGTACAAGAAGTGCAACAGTGCCAATCTATGGCTCGATTTATCTATATATGGAGCTAGGGGACAAGGACATCACGAAAACTTATAAATGCACTTTTAAGATCGTAGATATGCCCTTCACCTATAATGCAATTTTTGGAAAACCAATGCTTTATACTATAGGGACTATAACTTGCATATGATATTTGGTCATGAAAATACCAATAGAGAAAGGTGAAATTATGGTATACAAAGATCAACAAGTTGCAAGAAATTATATATTACAATAATAAAAGAAGGTATGGATGGACACACTATAGAAGCCTAACATTTTGAGAAAGGATAATGTTCTAAAAATGTAGAGTCAACTAATGAAGTGTTGAAAATAGAGATAGTATAAGGCAAGAAAGTGTTCTTAAAAGGAGAAATTGAAGTAAGCACCAGGAATGATATCATTAAGGAATTGAGAGACAACATAAGTACTTCTACATGGAAGCCAAACAACATTATTGGCATAAACCTAAAGCATATAGTACATAAGCTAAATGTTGGCCCCAAGGAAAAATTGATATAGCCAAAGAAAAGGAAACACATGCCTGAATAGAGGTCCATCATTAAAAAAGAAGTCAACAAATTATTAAAAAATAAAGTAATTAAAAAAGTTCAATTCCTAAAATGGATCGCAAATGTGGTCTTGGTTAAAAAGAAGAATAAAAATATGAGGATGTGCATCGACTTTATCAACCTCAAGAGGGCATGCCTAAAAGATAGCTATACATTACCAAGTACAGATCAATTGGTAGACTCAACAGCTAGCTATAAAGTTTGCAGCTTCATGGATGCTTTATGAGGATATCATCAGATAGCAATACTAGAATTAGACAAGGAAAAACATGATTTGCCATCAATGAAAGGTTATTTTGTTACAAAGTTGTGCCTTTTAAACTAAAAAATATGGAAGCTACATACCAAAGATTAGTGAACAAAATGTTTAAAGATGAAATATGCAAGTCAGTTGAAGTATACATCAGTGACATGATAGTTAAAAGTACCGTGAAAAAATTCTTGTAACCAATCTTAGGAAAGCTATATAAATACTAAACAATTACAATATGAAGTTGAATCTAGAGAAATACACATTTAAAGTAAAATTAGGGAAATTCCTGGGCTTCATGGTTAGTTAAAAGGGAACAGAAGTGAATCTAGACAAGAAACAAGCTATTCTAGATATGCATCTACCAAAAAACATTCATGAAATTCAAAAATTAAATGGAAGAATAATAACCCTAGCAAGATTTATCTCATGTTCTATAAAAAGTTACCTCCCATTCTTTAAAAAGCTCAGGAAAGGAAAGAGTTTTCGAATGGGACAATGAATGTCAAAAGGCATTTAAGGAATTAAAAAGCTTTTTTAGCAATCCACCCCTCATGAGTTGACTAATTCAAGGAGAAAATTTAAACTTAAACTTCTCCACATTAGGTGAAATGATCATATCACTACTCATTAAGGAAGAATCAGGATAATAAAAACTAGTTTATTATGCCAGTTAAGTTTTATGAGGAAGAGAAATACAATCCAACAAAATAGAACAATTATTATAAGCATTAATGATAAGCTTGAACAAACTAGGACATTTCTTTGAGGTGCATATAATAATAATCCAAACAGATTGCCCAATAAGAAAGATTTTGCAAAAGCTAGATTTGGAAGAAAAAATTACAGAATGGGTAATAAAATTATAGAGTTATGATGTAAGATTCAAGCTAAGAATATCTATAAAAGCTTAAATCCTTGAAAGCTTTATAGCAGAATTTATAAAGGAAGAGTATATTCTAGAAAAAGTTAAACTAAGTAGGAATTATTTATAAATGGTGTTGTAGCATAAATCAAAGCTAAAGTAGGGGTCATACCCAAAGGACTATAGAATATCAAAATTGAATACTCCATGAAGATTGCATTTAAAGCATCTAATAATGCTATAGAATATGAGGCTTTCATTTGGGTTTGATGATAGCTAAAGAAGTTCATCCAAAGGAGCTCATAATAACAAAAAAAAAGTAACTCACAATTGATGGTAAACCAAATAAGTGAAAGCTTCAAAGCAAAAGAAGAGAACATGGAAAAATACTTAGCAAAAACCATGGAATGTCTAGGAAAGCTAAGCTAGATCAAGAGCACGTGGGAAATTTGGCAAATTCCAAGAGATGAAAATTTTGAAGTAGATGAATTAGCCAAAGTAGTAGCTAGTTCCCTCACACTTAAAAAGAAAATAATCATAGAAGAAGGCAGTAGCCTTGTAATTGAGGAAGTTGAGGCACACCAAATTTTAAAGCAGTCTAGTTAGATGGAAGAAATCAAGCAATACTTAGAAAAAGGAGAATTACCAAAAGAAGATAATGTAGCTTAGAGAATCATTAGGAAAGCATTGCAATACTCAAAAATAGATGGGAAATTATACAAAAAGGTCCAAATACATCCTTAGCTAAAATGTGTAACTATAAAAGAAGGCAACTACATAATTTAGAAAGTTCATAAAGGAATATGCAAATGTCATGCTAACACTTGATCGATTGTATGAAAAATATTATTATCTAGTTATTATTGGCCTAAGATGTATAAAGATGCAAACGACATAATTCAAAATTGTTTGTAATGTCAAAAATACGAGAAAGTGATAAGGAAAACATCAGCAATTCAACAACCCTTGAGTATGAGCTAGTCATTCGACCAATGGGGAATGAATATCCTAGGTCCTTTCCTAGGAGCAAAAAGACAAAGGAAATTCTTGATAGTCACTATAGAACATTTCTCTAAATGGAAGGAGGTGGAGCTAATAGCCACAATAACTATTAACAAAGTTACAACCTTTACATGGAGAGAAATAATCTATAGATTTGACCTGCCCAGGGTAATTTTATAGAAAATGGCAAGCAATTTGACTCAATAATATTTTGAGAATTTTTTCGAAACTTAAAAAGAATTATGGTTCACTTCAGTAGCTCACCTATAAACCAATGGAATGATAAAAGTCACAAACTGATCAATTTTAAATGGGCTAAAGAAAAGGCTAGGAGAAGGCAAAGGAAATTGGGCCAAAGAGTTACCAACTGTCATGTAGGCATACCGAACAACTATTCAAATGGCAACTAATAAAACTCAATATTATCTAGCCTATGGATCACAAGTAGTAACACCCATTGAAATAAGGCTTCCTTCATACAGAGTAAACCTAAAATTCAACACAAAAGAATAAAGGATAGACCTCAACATAATACAGGAAAAAAGAGAACTAGCCTTGATCAAAATGAATGCATATAAATAAAAAGTCACCCAGTGCTTTAACAAGAAAAACAAGGAAAGAAAATTCAAAATCAAAGACCCAATGCTTAGAATGGCAAAAATAGGACAAGGCATTATAAGAGTCAGTGCATTGATGCCTAATTGGGAAAAACCCTATAAAGTATCACGAAAAGTTAAACCAACAATGTACAAACTATAAATGGTGCAAAGGAAAAAATCCCTAGGACATAAAGCAGTGATGATCTGAAAAGATATTATTTACAAGTTGAAATATTAGAGATAAGCTAATCAGATATAGCCCTAGATTGCTAAATAATTTTTTGAAAATATTATAGTATATTTATAATTATATAAATAAAAGAGAGAATTTCCAAATGCAATTACTTGATAAAATGTCTATACATGGAAAAAACCTCTATAAATACAAGTGGCAAACAATTCCTTGTGGCCATAAATTGCAATAAGACGAATAAGTCGATCGAATTAAAAAGAAAAGGTTTTTAGTGGTCATAAATTGTAACAAGATGAATAAGTTGATTAGATTAAAAAGAAAATGTTCTTAGTGGTCATAAATTATAATAAGACAAATAATTTGATTAGATAAAAATAAAAAGTTATTAGTAATTGCAAATCATGACAGGATTAATAGTTGATCAAATTATATGAAAAATTAAAGTAAAAACCACTAAAATAAATGCGAATTTGCATTAAAAATTTTCCTTTACATTTTAAAAGGAAAAAAGAGAAAAAAATTTACAAGTGTTGAAATAATTAAATAAATAAATAATATAAAACAACTAAAAGCTAAGATTTGTATGCAAAGGAGCTTTAAAATTGGCAAGATCTGGATAGCTGCCTTTATTTTTATCTAGAATCTTTAAGTCTTCAACCTAAGAGAAATCCATGTTAGGATATGTCTTTTTGAGCTCCAATTGAGTGTGAAATTGCATAGGTTTTACTGGCTCTCTAAGCTAGTCGATGACTTCTTTTTCCTAACATGTAGATCAACTCGAAGATGAGACTCTATATCTTTATTTTTACTTTTTTTTGCAAAAAGCTCCTTCTTGAGAGACTTTATCCAAGCCTCTTCTCCAACTCTTTAAGATGTTCAACTTGCAAAATCGTCAATCACCTAAATTCTTCAAGCTCTCAGACCTTTACTTCTAGGCCTCGAGTCTTGGCACTAAGTTCCCTTTTGCTAGCCTCAGAGTCTGCAAGGTGCTTTCACATAATTCCTTCAAAGAGGTAGCAAGTTGGATACTCTAAAGCATTAAGAAGAAAAATCTTGATGAGTTGGAATGAAACAAAGTAAAAATAAAAAGAGGAAAGGTAAATTACCTCTAGGATTTGGCTAGTACATGACAGTGCTAATTCATTAGGATTGTCACATACAACAAACCAAGATTTATCTCCATTAAGATCTATAAAGCACTTGAATTACTCTGTTATCGATAGTATCATTATCAAAGCCCTTTTTCCCTATTTGCTTTTCTAAAGCTTCCTTCATGTTAGAGATCAAGAGGAGACCAGTAAGAGAGTTGTCTAAGGGTAGTTAGTTACTGGGATTGGGGCATTGATCGACCTTATGATGTCAATAGTAAACCAAGAGATAGTTAGATGCTTAATGTCCATGGCTGGATCAAGAGAGGAGCTGATTGGTTGTTCTTTAATAGCAGGATTTTTGAAAGCTTGTTCTATCACATTGTATTTTCGCTTATTGGCTTCAAATTTCACCCTTTTGGCTGCTTTTTTTGATTCTCCCAACTTTGAGATTTTTATATCTTTAATGCCTACAATAAAAAGATGACATCAAAAGAAGTAAGTATGTGAAAACAAAAAGAGAAATGTTAAAATAAAACTCACTAGAAATTAAGGGAGGAGTTTGGCCTTTTAGAGGATAGAAATAAGATAAAACTAATTTAGTGAAAAATAAAAGGGTGTTTTTTACAGTACTTAATAGTATGACTTTGTTATTTTAGATGCGAGCTTACTGGGATGCAAAGTCCTTTACATGAATAACCCATTTATTCAATATATAGGGAAGTTTCCCAAACCCATTTTATATTTAAAAAAAATAAGAACTTTCTTTCTAATCTTTTATAAAAGTATTTAGGTCAAAGAGAGATCAATTGGTTAAGGTAATAAACTTCACAAAAGATTTGTGTATTTTTTGTGAAATATAGTAGAAATAGCTAAACAATTCTAGAGAAGGGGGGAATTCTAATTGTGCATAAATAGCCCTAAAAACATGTTAGAATAGACCAACTGTTCAGGTTAAGTTGACTAGGAGCAAAGTTTTAAGATTTCATGATAGTTTCATAAAAAAGATGGAAAGGTAAACGGAGACCATATTGGAAAAAGGATTCAAAAAGAGCAATAAAATTGTTGAATGGACCATCTGTAATTATTGAATCAGTAGAAAGTTTGAGTATAACAAAGTTAGTAGGAATACCATAACAATCTCTAAAATGGACAAGAAACTTGACTATGAATTTAAAGTGAGCAACAGCAAAGCTTAATAAAGGAACAGAAACAAAAGGTGGCTAAGGAATGACAATCCTCAATATTTTAGGGATAAGGATTCAAATAGAGTTCAAATGAATAGGTTATTTTTCAGGAATCAAAGAAAGAGGTTGAAAGGCTTGAGGATTTGACATTGGTTGGTTAATTACTTGAAGAATACATTTTTAGGAAATAAGTTATATACTTACTTAGCAAAATGGAAAGAGAGTGACAGGGTGGCAAAGGAAAATTAGATGTGGAAGTCAAAGTAAAAACACTATTTTATGAGCCAAAAATGAATGGTAACGGACATAAGAAAGCAAAAGAGTCACCTTAATAAACATAAATGCTAACTATCAATAGTAAATTCTATTCAAGGTTTCCAGTCGAGAGCTAAACTTATGTTCGAACTATCAGGGGAGCAAATAATAACATATAAATAAAATATTCTACTCATAATAAGATTTCTATTTAGATAAGGATTGAGAAACAAGATATACCTTATTAATAAGGAAATTAGTATCCTGTATGGATAAGAAAATACAATTCCATAAGGATTAAGACACCTATTACAATAGGATAAATAAGAGCCTATAAAAGGGTAGAACCCTATATAATCAATTACGTAATCTAATTTAGTTACTAAGAGTCCCTACTCTTAGTCACTAAGCTAACTTAAGCATCAAAATGCTAAACCTAAGAGAATCAGGGCTAGATCTTATTTGTTTTACAAGTTATTAGTAATTGTTTGCTTCATGGACAAATAGTAGCCCGAACGGATATAACTCTTCATAAAACTTAAGATAATTCAGTACTTATCACTATGTATATATCCAGTTTGAAGTAAAAACACTAAAGTTAAAGTATATCACTCCATACTTGAGATAATTAGTGGCCTAAAGTCTAAGATACTTGCATCCTAATATGATGAGATGCTTTCAATGACATACATTAAACATCCATGTAAAGATCTCATGTTTGGTCTCCAATGAACTTACTTCCCAAGCAAGCATCCATATGTTAACTCTAAGCATCGAGATGCTTACAGCTTGTGAGAACTATTGCTTGACCTAGTCAAAAAGTATAAAATGGTCTAGTCTATCTAATTAATAATGTCTCATCTTATTAATATTATGACAAGAGATAATTTAGGTATTAATCATATATGCATGCAACAAGAATCTCACATCATGTCACATCTTAACTTTTGATATGAATTTACACATGGACAGAGACATAACTAGATGAAAAAATAAGGAGTGAATAAGGCATATGGATCGAGTTGAGTTGATTAGTGTGAATAACAAAGTGAAAAATGCTTATGGGTTATAAATGAAATTTTGAGAAAAGGTCAAGGGAAAAAGAAAAAATTCACATTTCATAATAAATTGATGGAAAATAATTATAGAGTAGTGGTACAGGACAACTATTGACCATAAAAAATGAGAAATTATGAAAACAAGGTTTATAAGATGATTTACAATGAATAGTAACTCCCAACTGTGAATAATGCTTCTCATGACTAATGTAATGACCCTAAAATCCTAACTTTTATAAATAGTACTTTTTTCGAGATGAATAGTTTTTTTGAGACTCAGGATGCACTAAAGCTATCAGATGAAAGTATTAATCATGAAAGAATTTTGGGCAAAGTTTGAAATCAATCAAAAGTCATTTGATTGTTAAAAATGCTACTAAAGTTTTTACGATAGTATCTTATGAATAGTGATAAAAGGAAAGTTGAACCGTAAAATAACTTAAAAGTTGCTTAAAAAATTACGAGACTTATACAACCTGATACTTAAAAATTTTAATTAGCTTGTTAGCACTGGAATTAGAATTTTTGGAGGTCAAGAAATATTTTATCTAAAAATCAAGTAACATAAAATAGTGTAATAATTCAATTTTTCACTTTTTTGGAGCTACAAATTTTAAAGGATTGTAGGGCTATAATTAATTGAATTTTTGAATGGTTAATTGAAGATAAATAAAGCTTAAAAGAGGAGGAAAAAAGGCAAGAAAGAGAGGAAAAAAGGGCATAAATAATAATTTTTTTAAAAATTATATATATGGTCAAATTGTCAAAAATTGAGTCAACCCCATCTTCTCCTCCACCCCTTAAGAAGCTGACGGCTTCCTCCAATCTTTCCCACCATTTTTGCCCTTTAATCCATCATTTTAAGGAAAGTTTGTCTTGATTGAGTCAACCTCAGGTGCCTCCATGACCTCTATATCTTGTGGGAAGTGAGAAAATAGAAAGAAAATGAAGGATTTTGTTCAGTTTAAGTTACAATGAATAGTAATAATTTTCAGTTTAGGTAAGAATTTTTGAAACCCAATATTTTTCTCATGTTCCTTAGATGCCCAAGAGCCGATATATGTAGTCATTTTTAATTTTTGATGCCCATATGATTTTTTTAAATTGAATCTATAATGGGTAGTTGAGAAAACAAACAAGGCTCAGGATAAAGGGAAATCAAAGGTGTGAGCGATCATTGGGGTCACATTGCGATTGTTTTGGTATATAAAATCGATTTGTTTCATAAAGATTTAAGAATGCCCTAAATTTCCATCATATTAAATGTGTGTAGTTGTATGTAATAAATGAACTAAAATAGCTTGAATTGTGTAATTTGTCATTTGAATTGGTTTATATGATACATAAATAATGTGTGGGATGTGTAGAATGCATGTGAAGTAATGACATAGGTATGGAATGGTTAAATGGCACATTGGTTGAATGGTGTATGTTAGTTCCTTATAATATATATCGACCACCACCCAAATAGAATCATGCTTGTTCTTAGTCATCGATAGTCCAATCACAAAATCCATAGTGACTCGATCCCATTTCCATTCTGGGATTGGTATAGGATGTAGCAAACCAGAAGGAACTTGATGCTCGGCCTTCATATACTGACAAGTGAGGCATCTAGTCATATAATCAGCTACGTCTCTCTTTATGCTTGGCCACTAATAGACCGTCTCTAAATCTTGGTACATCTTAGTACTGCCAAAATGCATAGCATATGGAGTATTGTACGCTTCTTATAGAATCTATTGTCTTACATTTTCACTATCTAGCACACAAAGGCGATCATGATAATATAAAAAACCATCTTCCTTAATCACAAACTCGATAAACTTCCCTTCTTGGACCATACTCATGATACTCTAAAGCCTATAATCACCCTTTTACGAATCCTTCACTACCTATATCAAACTTGGCTTGATTGTAGCTTTACTAACAACCCACCATTATCTTATAGCTTTAAGCTGACATGCATCACCTTCAAAGCTGACATAAACTTCCTACTCAAGGCATCTATAACCATATTAGCTTTCGCAGGATGGTAGTTAATAAGGCAATCATAATCCTTGATCAACTCCATCCATCTTCTTTGCCTTAAGTTTAACTCTTTATGTGTTGTGGTCGGTGAAGACATAGCATTTTTCCCCATAAAG
>CANXYI011986446.1:0-10312 GCA_948208565.1 Hura crepitans
AGAAAATGTAAATAGATATTGTATAAAGGATTTAAATGTATTAAACTATGGAAATAGGATTAGGAAATGATATATGCAAGTTGGGTCAAAATATAATTAATAAGAAGTATAATAACTCAAAAATAAATGCACCACTTATAATAAAAGTGAAATTTTAGGTGCAATAAAGGATGATAATTGCCTACATGATGAAAAATGAATTTATACTAAAGGGAATCATTTAGAGGCCAATATATATATATATATATATATATATATATAAAGAAGAAAATGATAATAATGAAATATTATTAGAAATTTCAAGGAATATACATATTATGGATAAACTAAATAGTACTAAAATGCAATTAATTGAAATAGCATGCCAGTAATATACATAATACTATTATGATTGAAATATTCGATGTGAGCATAATGCATGAAAGTGAAATCTTAAAGTTATGAAATCAAAATTTAATGATCAATGAAGTTGAAAATGATATGTCATTCAATTGTTTAAGTGATAAAGATTTTTATAAGTATTAACTTTCATGATGATATATTAAATTCTCATTGTATTATTTTAGTAATTATCAATGATCATGAAATGTATTAGAGTATTTAGAGACAGATGTATAAGGAAAATAACAAATGATATAACCATTAGAAAATGCCCTTGTAACCTAGGAGGGCCATTAGAGTATTGGATAGATTGGCTAGCTAAGAAAGGATATTAGTAGCTATGTCTGGCTCTATGAGCTAATTGGTTTTTTAGCCTATATATTGTCATTGAATTCGGATACTTTGTGTCTCATTGGATATTAGGCATTATTTGCTTCATTTGACATCATATAATAGGTACTTTAATGTCTTATTAGCCATCATATGATTTGATACTTCGATGCCTTACTTTCTCCATATGATGGGCACCATGGTACCTCATTGGCTATCATATGGCAGGGTACTATACTACCTTACTGATCTTGCTATCCTTCACTGTAATGACTCCATGGGAATATTAAGGTAGCTTAATTATAGATCAGTACATATAATATATTTGCAAAGGTTTAAAATGACATTAAATATTAGAATGAAAACTCTATATATTCCAAATTGTAATTAGAAATAATTAAAGTTTATATTCATTAATACAGTAAATTTTAAAATCTAATTTAAAGGATTAAAAATCTAACCATTAAAGTGCAAGTGGGATTTTCTAAGATGAAGTACTTGGCACTTGAAGCCATGAATTTGGAAAATAGAGATAAAAAGGAAAATAAATTAGTTAACTAAACAACTAAGCATATGAATGGTTCAAAGAGGATAATTACTGAGGTAATCAGATAAGCATTTAATATCATAAGAGATAAATAAAACATAATTGATAAGAAAATTCCAGTTTGCTATATAATTAAAGAAATGCCCCATATACATACACTGAGCTTAAAAAGTATTATAAAGTAGTAGAATAGAAATAAAGAGAATTATCTACTTCATTATCAATACAAAGTGAATAAATTATGCTAGCAGAATGGTATTAAAAGGATTAAATCGATATATATATATATATAACCTTTAGTGATTAGTTTAGCAATTGATGATTATAATGAAAAGTTGTTAATTCATTAAATAATGTTTGAAACATTTTATGTATGTCATTTATAAAATAACAAAGAGAATATGTAAATGCTTGAAATCATAAAAATATAATACACCATTAAACTTTATGTTTAGCACGTCATCTTGTTCCAACGCATAAGTTAAAGGCATAGACATGGTAGCAGAACTAATGGCCCAGTCCCAGTAAAAACAAATCTCCATGGATACTCGAGGATAAAAGGCCTACTATTTCATTGAAAGATTATATATATATATATATATATATTTCATTGTGTGTATATTGTGTGAAATGCATATAGTATAATAAATATTAAAATGTAATTGTAATCATTTATATCAATAAATGTATATGATTATATATAATATATAAATATGTATATATGTAAGCAATCACCACAGCTATTGTACATGGATCAACATGAAAGAAGGTTGTTTAAATATATAAATGCTATGTTTATTGGTAAACAATTTAAATTTATGAAGAATATGTGATATTGTTATCATAGGATGTAAAATTTGAAAAATTGTGTAATGAGTATGATATTAATGAGAAAAATTTGTAATCAAATTGTATGAAATATTGATCTTGGTAAGTTTTATGAAGTTTAATAAGCTTGTATTGATATGTGATGATATTATAATGATGAGATTTTTTTTTTTGAAATGATTAGGATTGATATTAATTATGAATTTGTATGTTGTTAAGGATTGAAATAAATGGTTAATTGAGAGTAGTGCTATTGACTTTATTAATTTAAAATGGTGTTTTTGGATGTATAAGAAGTATAAAACTACATATTTTTTATATAGGTTTTAATTTGGGTAGTTCTCTCGATATAGTCATTACGCTGCCAGATTTTTGAGTACCATGACCCAATTGGAATGATTAAGTTAAAGGAATAATAAAAATAGTAAACAAGGAAAATAAAATTTTCTACCTACCTTCTCATATGCTTTTATATTATATTTTTATGATATGTTGTATTCTTGTATTTGTGTTGTAACATCTCTTTATCAGTTCCTTTATGGAACGAGTAAAAGGCATTACAATTTAATTTCATTTTAATGGATTTAGATATTAAATATAAAGAGGAAGAGAAAGCTCATATTTTATTAATGTTATTACCTCCCTCTTATAAAAATATTAGAGAAACTTTAATTCACAGTAGAAAAATTTTGACTGTAGAACAAGTTAAGGAATCTTTATATATGAAAGAGCTTATTAATAAAGAGTTTCCTGGTGGTAATAATAATAATTCAGTTAAAGCTTTAACTATTAAAGAAAAGTCTAGATATAAACACAATGATTTGACCTATAATTATTGTAAAAAGAAATGTCATAATAAAGTTAATTGTCTTAAGTTGAAAAATAAAAATAAAGAAAAGACTTAGGAAAACGATAACTTTGTTGAGGTCAGTATTGTACAGGATGACTATAGTGATGTTTACATTGTGACTAAAGAAGGTACCAAAATTAGAAATGGTTGGTTTTTGGATTCTACCTATTTATTCTAGGAATTGGTTTTCTTCTTATGAAGTAATTAGTGATGGAGCTATTTTAATAGGTAATCATCCATGTAAAATTGTTAGTATTGGTACTATAAAAATTAAGATGCATGATGGCATAATTAGAACTCTTACTTAGGTTTGACATATTCCTAATATGAAAAAAAAATCTTATTTTTTATCTGCTTTAGATAACATTGTTTGCAAATTTACTAGTGGTAGTAGAATTTTGAAGGTTTTCAAATGTCCCAAAATTTTGATGAAGGCTAAACAAATTAGTAAATTGTATTTGTAGCAAGGATTTACCATTGTGTGTTTAGCTATAGGTTCATCTTCTATCATAAATTTGATTTTTGATTTTGTCAATAAATCTCTTTTGTTGAGCTAGTTCAAGGCTTGTTTAGGTTTGGTTGGAATTTTTAAAAATTAAGTTTGTTAGCTTGTTTTGGAGAAGGTGGAGTGCTAGAGATTTATTAGGTACCATGAATTCTCTACTATACTAATTATCAAATTAACAATTTATACCTAAATGATACACCAAAAAGTTTAAGGATTAATAAGAAGATTTGCCATTTGAGTTTAAAATCCTTTTTATGCCAAGAATTCTCAAGTTATAATACGGTAAGTTTGAACCAAGTATAGGAAATTCAATTAAATTAGGTGATGTCATATAAGTAATTATGCCAATCATAAAAGGATGTGAAATTAGACAAAAATCCTAGTCCAACTCAACATCCTCTCTATTTAGAATTATATTATGAGTAGGAATCCTTATCCTTCTAGGAGGTCAATGTCATCAACTATAAATAGCTAATATCTTCCTTTTTTATTTTTAGATTTAGTTTTAGATCACTTTACTAATTTAAGCATCAGAGTAGATTCACCAAAAATCTAAGTGAATTAGCTTTTTTTTTTGTAGGAACATTATTGGCAGAGTTTTTCAAAGTTATCATCAATTGGTGCAGTAAGCATGGACTGTGCTTTAATTCTTGGCTAAAATGGATACAAAAAATAATACACAAGGTAATAACAACATAAATGCCCTAGCAACACTAGTGGCTGAGTCAGACAATGGAAGTGCTTCAAATATAACATCAATTGATTCGAATTTAGCTTTAGTTGTAGCCATAAATAATCTAGCAATGGTCACATAATAATTAGAAACTGGTATAAATTATTTGATTACCAATTCACAAAAGAAAGATTGTCGACATCATGTAAAATAACAAGCTACACTGGTGAAAGCCTTAGAACAAGCGAAAAGAGGATTCAAGCTCAAATAATGAGTTTTACGAGATCAATATGGCTACAGTGAGCGAAGTGAGCAAGGAAAGACAAAATTGAATAAGGATGAACAAAAGCTAGAGAAAAAGACAAAATCTATACCAGATAGGAAAAAGAAAAGGCAAAAGAATCAAATTTTATTGGCTCTCAGCTATCAAAAGCTCTCATTGATGAGTTTATGCTGCCAAAATCTAGGTCTCAATTTGATAAATATAATGGCACTATAAATTCAAAGCATCAAATGGCAAGTTTCAAAAAAACTGTCCTCGTACAATCTTCTAAGGATCCGATTCTTTGTAAGTTATTTTGCATAACTTTTATAAGGCTTAACGAATGAGTGGTTTGATGATTTGCCACTTAGGTCAATATCATCTTTCGAATGGTTGGACACATTATTTGTTAACAGATTTTATTACTCGATATCGAACAAAAAGAATAATGCAGATTTGTAAGATGTCGTCCAACAAGATAGAGAATTATTAAAAAATTGTATAGAAAGATTTAACAAGGTAGCTATGCAAATCAAATATCTTAATCAAGAAAAAGTTATTATTGCACTATCTAGAAAACACTAAAATGCAGTCACTATTTGACTCTCTTCATAAGAAGCCTCCAAAGACCTTTAAAGAGTTAATGGAATGAGCTCAAAAATATATCTGCATGGATAAAGCATAGGGTGTGTCAGGCCTAAGAAAAAAAATAAGAAAAAGTTGAGTAATAAAAATTATAGCAGTGGTGGAAAAAGAGGCAAGAGGTCAAACACTCAATAAGAGCTAAGTTGATATACTAATATAGATCCAATAGATTAATAAGAATATAATACAATTGAAAAGAATGAGCCAAGATTCTATTTAGAGGAGAGATAAAAATCAATATTGCTAGTATCATAGAGATCATGGTCATCATATAGAAAAGTGTTGGCATTTAAAAGAAGAAATAGAAAGACAGATAAAGCAAGGAATGCTTAATCAATTCCTTAAGAATGATTAAAGAAAGAAAAGGGATAGAGAGTCGAACACAATAGGTAAACCATTAAAAAAAAGGATACCAAAGGCATAATCAATATAATAGTTGGACAACAACCGAATGACCCCAAAGCTTTTAGGAAAAAGAGACCACAAAAAGAGGTGTACTCAAAAAGCACTAGTGATAACTTTTTCAAGTGAGGAAGCAAAGCATATGCTAGCACCCACATTCATATACTTTAGTGGTAGAAGCAATAATGAATACTATCTACTTAAAAGCATCTTAATAGATGGAGGAATCACAGTAAATTTGATAACTTTAAATTTACTTCAAAAATTACAATTGAAAGTAAACGACATGAAACATGTCGGATCACCCTTTATCAATTTATTCGAGTAACTAGTCAAAAGAGAAGGAAGCATACTCTTAAACCTTAAATTAGGGGATAATGAATTAGTTTGTACATGTAAAGTGTGGTTCATGGTTATGGACTTTTTGTTCACATATAATGCCATATTTAGATGGCCTTTGTTATCCGAGTTAGTAGCATACACTTTAATTTATCCTCTAACCATGAATACCAACTGGAGATAGAGAGATAATGCTTAGAGGCAACCAAAAAGCTTATGTTAATATGCTCAAAAAAGCAAATTAATCATTAGCCATTAATAAAAAAAACTAAGTACTAACAATAAGAAAGATTACGCACAACCAATTAAGCATATACAACAAGCTGAGATAGAAATGGAAAGCATGTTCAAATCAGAACACAAATTCATGAATAATAGAAAAAAGATGTTCAGCTTGTCATAAAAGAAAATATCCAAGCATTTACCTAGAGATATGAGGTCTTTATAAGAGTAAGCTCATCCATTATTGAACATTCACTTAGCATTGACAAAAATGCTAAACTAGTAGTCAAAAAAAGAGAAACCTTGCCCTAGAGAAAAAAGTTACAATCAAAATAAAAGTTGATAATTTACTCAAGGCTCATAAAAGAAATTTATCTCCCAAAATGGGTATCAAATGTGGTAATGGTCAAAATGTCAAATGGAAAGTGGAAGATATGTGTTAACTTTATCAATTTTTGAATAATACATGCCCCAAAGATAGCTACCCATTACCTAACGTAGATTAGCTTATTGACTTAATAAACTATCAATAATGTTACGTATTATTAAATGCTTCAACAGGTTATCATTAGATCCTAATAAAGAAAGAAGATCAGGATAAAACCCATTCATCAAAAATCGGGTTTATATTGTTATATCAAAATGCCATTTGAACTAAAAAACATCGGAGCTATTAGAGGCTAGTCAACAAGATATCTTCATAATAAATAGGAAAAACATGGAGGGATACATTGACAATATGATCGTTAAGAGCAAAATAGTATAACAACACTCTAAAGATTTATAAATGGTGTTTGAAATACTTAATAAATATAATTTGAAGTTAAATATAGAGAAATGGAGAAGTGCATGTTCAGTGTTCAATGAGAAAGTTTCTCGAGTTTGTGACATCTAAAATAGGGATAGAGGCAAATCTAGAGACGAAACAAACCATAATTGATATGGCTCCTCCCAAAAAAATCAATGAGGTGAAGAAATTGAATGGGTGGATTGCAACCCATGGAAAGTTCATCTCATGTTTAGGAAACTATTGTTTATTGTTCTACAATCTTCTTAAAGGATTCAAAAACTTTGACTAGATAAATGGATGCCAAAAAACATTAAAGAGTTGAATAAGTTTTTAGCTTCTCCACCACTATTAAATAAGCCCTTACTGGGTAAAGCATTCTACTTATACCTCTCAATAGACAAGTTAGCTATAGGATTAGTATTCATTAGAGAAAAAGGTACTGAGCAACACCCCATAAGCCTTAAAAAGAGTAGAGCAAAGAATCCAAGAATAGAGAACCTCGTATTAGGGCTCGTCACAATAACCACCGAATTAAGACATTATTTCATGCCCACAAAATAATAATGCAGACAAATTACCTATTGAGGAAAGCCTTACAAACATCAGAGCCTTTCAGATGCTTAACTGAATGGACTTTTAAATTGAGACAGTTCGATGTTTGGTATGAGAATAGGCCTTCCTTAAAAGCTCAAATATAGTAAATTTTGAGATAGAAATGTATAGCTCCGAGGAGGAATAAGCGTAATTCAAACTAAATAATTAGAGATTATTCATAGATGGAGCAGTAGAGTCCTAAAAAGTCAGAGCAGGCATTATTTTACTAGGACTATAAGGGTTGAGATTTATCAAAGCAGTAAGATTACCCTTCACAACCTGAATATGAAGCATTAATCATAAGAGTAAAGATGGCACTTACAGTAAAAGCAGAATACTTAGAGATATTCAATGATTCACAATTGGTCATAAAGTAATTGATGGGCATTTTTAAGGTGAAAGATTTCAATATTGCAAAATACCATGATCAAGTAAAATAGTTGCTTGAAGTTGTAGAGAGAAATAGAAGAAAAGAAAGTCTCTAACAAATATCAGAGATAAGAATAAAGAAGTGGACAGTAGCAAAGATAACAACTAACAATAACTGAACAAAAGATCTGTATGCAGAAATTATATTATAGGACTAGTAAAATGCTAAAATTATAGCAACATTACATATCACATCAATATAAAGAAAGCCTATGTAAACCATCTAATCTCCGGACAACTACCAAGTGACCAAACAAAAGTAAAAAAGCTAGTAAGAAAAGTTAGTCAATATGCCATCATCGTTGGAGAGTTAGATAGAAGGTCTTATTCTTAACCATGGCTTAGATATGTAAACGATGAAGAAAGAAACTACGTTTTGCATGAAATTCATGAAGTTATTTTTGGATTACATGAAAGAGTGACTTTACTAGTTTGAAAAGCACTATTGCAAGTGTATTATTAGCCAAAAATACAAAAAGATGCTAAAGAGTTAGTAAATAAGTATACAAGTTACCAGGAGCATGCCAATCTTATACATGTACTACCATCCAAGCAATGGCTTATCTAAAGCCCATGGCTATTTTCCCAGTGGGGGATAGATATAGTAGGTCCTTTTTCTACCATCAATTCAATAATACAAGTTTTTTTATCATAGCCATTAATCATTTTACCAAATGGGTGGAAGCCAAACCTATCGCTCAATTCAAGCTTAAAAAGGTGATATTATTTGTAAAAAATAATATTATCACTTAGTTTGAGATACTTAATATGTTAATCACAGATAACGAGAAGCAGTTAAATTGTCAAGCATTTAAAGAATTCACCTAAGGGTTAAATATTAAACATAAGTTTACCTTAGTCACTCACCTACAAACTAATGGTTTAAAAGAGGTGATGAATCGAACAATAATGTCAAGTTTCAAAAAGAGGCTATCAGTATTATGATCTAGAGAATGGGCTAAAGAGCTCAACAATACTTTAGGATTATCAAACAACGCCACAATTATCTATGAAAGAGACTCTATTCCCTCTAACATATGCCACTGAAGCCATATTACTAGTTAATATTAGTTGCCAACACTAATTCTCATAAATATTGAGGAAAATAATGAAGTTCTAAGGGCAAATCTCAATCTACTCGAGAAGGAGAAGATGCCAGCATCCAAATGACAGCTTATTGTTAACAGATGGCTAGGTATTTTAATTAAAAAGTAAGGTTGAGAACTTTCTTTGTAGGAGACTTGGTCCTTAAAAAAGTGCTCAAAGCACGAACAACTATCGAAACACGAAAGGTACAGTCGAACTGGAAAGACCACATTAAATAGTAGAAAAATTGGGTCCGAGCATATACAAATTGCTTAAAGATGGGCATGTTCTACCTTAAACATTGGACGTGAACAACCTTAAGACATATTTCTAGTAAAAGCTTTAGGGGTCTTATATTTTCTAATGTTTTTATGTTAGTCTTTTTCATCTTTTTTTATAATTTAGGTCTTTCTTAACTTTATTCTTACTTTCTTCTTATCTTTGCTTTCATATACCAATGTTCTATAAGGAATTATTCTATCAATTCTTCATAGCAATAATAATAAGTTTTTATGGACTCAATTAATATAATCATAGTTAATTTATCAAACATAGTAAAAGTGTATAAAAAATAAAAATATATATATATATGTACTAAGATTAAACCATTATATTAGGTCTTAAGTTCCCCTACCCAGTAGCCTGACTTGAATCCACCAATAACTAGTCCACTCCTTATGACTCTATGATGTTTTGAGAACCAACCATTTTTTGAACTAGCAAAAGCATCTCCTTCTTAGTATAGAAAAGTACTGAGAATGATATTAAAGTCTTTTCTCACTTATTGATTACTTAAAATGAAGACAAGCTTCTTCTGATAGCCCACCAAATAAGTAGCGAATATCTTCATATACTGGTCTTTAGCCCCAATAAGTTAGCTTTCCAATGTGAAGACATGATTTTCCTTTTCCTTGAGCTTAGTCATATAAGTAGTTCGTGCAGTAATCTTCTCTCAACTTGGTAGCTTACCTTGTCCCCTTCAGACCACTTAAGGCTCAAAGCTTCATCATCTTTCTTCACTGCCTCATGGTCTTTGCTTATGGTGGCAAATTGCTAATTCAGATCATTGAAATCCTTCTTTAATTGTTTTGTGTTAACATTCGCAATCTCCACCTCTTTCTTAAAACACCGAGTGCATTCCTACAAAGTGATCATACTGGTCATAGCTTGGAAATAAAAAGGTGTTAGGTTAGTACCATAAGGGCATAAAATAATAAATAGAATAAATCATTTAAAAAAAAAAAGCATACCTTCTAGACTCTAACAAAGTCTTAATCACCTAGTTGGTCTACTGTTATCTTGGCCAGGTCCTCTAAGTCCTTAGCCATGACTAAGCTTAAAGTAACACTCCAAACATAGTCCTTGTGGGAAAAAGAAGCGTTCTTATCGAATCACTATTTCTAGTAGCATCAAAGGCTACAATAAT
>CANXYI011986706.1:0-11431 GCA_948208565.1 Hura crepitans
AGAATTAAATTAACTATGGTAAAATAAATAGATTTAAGTGAGTGGTAAGTATATAGATATGATTACAAATGATTAATTGATTATTTACAAATGTAAGGAGAAACATATAACATAAATAGCTAAAAGAAGGAAGAAATAAAAAAATTTATTTAACAAGGATAGAATTGAATTATGAATATTTAATTGAAGAAAAGTAAATTTAAGTGAACTACAAGTAAAAGTGTGAGTTATGGAAATACATACAAACCTTAATGTGTGATTCAATAAGAATATGATAGATGTACAAGGTAAAGGTACATACACATATTTTGTTATGTTTAAACAAAGGGAATCAATTAGATGAAATAATGGGAAGGTGTAAGCACATAAGTAATTTATCAAATAATTAAGACAATATTACTAAAATAATAATAAAAAAATAAATAAAAGGAAAGGAATGAAAAATATATATAAAATGATATCATGATTGAGAGTTTAAGATTCAAACAAATAACACGAGAATTACTCATCAAGAATTAGGGCAAAGTTAATTATATTTATAGAAAGGACCTAAAGGAAATTAAGGTAAGGCTAATTATGAAACTAAAGTAGGGTGAAATTGTTATGTGTCAAAGAGAGAAAGGCCATAAGTTAAATAAATAAAGTAAATGTATATGCAAATTTAATTGAAATAAATAAATTAACTAGGGAGTTAGTAGCTTTTAGGGGTTTTAATCTATAAGGATCATTGCCTTATTTCATAGTGGGTGTAGCCATTGAGGTTCTGATAAAAGCCCTACACACTTCCAAATATTTGGAGGTTTACTATGGTTAATCCTTGCTATCTATTTTATTTGGATATTTGGAGGTTCTTTGGGCTGATCCTTATTATCCACCTTTGTTAGGGTATTAGGAGGTTCTTTAGGGCTAATCCCTGCTATCTCATTTCTTTAGGGTATTGGGAGTTCCATTAGAGATAATCCCTGCTATCCTATTTATTGAGAGGTCTATTTAGGCTTATCCCTACCATTTAATATTAGAAGGTTCTATAGGACTGATCCTTACTATCAGATGGATGGTGTGTATAGATGCCAAGGTCTATAATATGGGCCAATATATGAGATAGATCCCAATATCCCGTGCTAAGTGTATGTCATCTAAATATACCATTAAGGATATTATAATATTAGAATCTAGGAAAAATGGAAATAAAAGAATAATAGGCTGAATAAAGAATAATGATGAGTGCAAAAATGATTAATATACCATTAAGGATATTATAATATTGGAATCTAGGAAAAATGGAAATAAAAGAAGGGAAAGGAAATTTATTAGAGAAAGAGATGAACTGAAATAATATATAAAAGAAACTATTTATATAGTGATAAACATTATTATTAGGGCATAAATACTTTTCTTCATAAATGTTATACATATAAAAAGGGAATATGTGTCTTAAGATTATTAGGAAATGTATCTATGAATGAACTTCTTTAATTATCAATATGCATAAGTTAGAAAGGGTAAAATGATGAGCTGAATATAGTGAAAGGATAAAATAAATAAGTGTCATGAAAATGTATAAAGAAATGATATAGACATATTTTTAAAGATACTAGAATGCATGAAGAAAGGGAAATACATTAAACTATTGTCAAACAAATAGTTAGGAATGGGCATAAGAGACAAGGAAAAAAACTTGCTCACTACTCAATAGAAAGATAAGTGGGACAAGATAAAAAAGTTATGAATAAAACAAATACATAAATGTTATAGGTAATAGAAAATGATGGAATAAAGACATGACTAGAGCATGTTTTATACTAATGGTTATTATATTTTGTAATCATAAGATTTAATTTCCTTAGTATTTGAATACACCATTGAGCAATTATGCTTAGCACATTAGCTTTTGAGTAAGTTATCAAGTAAGGTGAGTGAAGTGATAGATTGAGTCCCAGCATCAGCTGAAGTAGACAAATTAAAGCCATAGGTAAGACAAGTCCCTCATAAGCATTGTTTGTATGTTGAATGTGTAATAATTGTTATTTTTCTTGGGATTTTATGTGCATCATAATGTAGCAAGCCAAGCAGATATATATTACTAGATGTAAATAGATAGGCATGAGCCTTCATTGTACTAATCCAGTCGGGTCAAGAACTAACCAATATATGAGTTAAATATTAAATATAATAACATTTCCTAATGGGTTAAATGAGTTATGAGCAAGAGTAGGATTAAGATAGGTGACTTCTTAAGAAGTAAGATCTCTTGCCCGAACAAGAAACAGATCGGGTATGAGGTGTTATAGATGTGGAGGTCATCTTATGGTCATAACGTATGTATATACATTATAGATATATGGTAGGTTATGTTTAAGTGAACATTAAATACATTAATGACTAATTGGCATTGTTGATGTGTATTAGTGTAATTAAATAGTCAAATTCCACATAGATGTTTAAAATGTGTAATGAATATAATGGGTTAGCCTTATGTGATTGGGCATGTTCTGTTTAAGTGTTTGCTATATCTATGGAAATGAGTTATATGCAAGATTTGTGACATAATGGATGTATATTGAGTAATTTATGAGATTAAAATGGATAATTGCCTCATAAATGCATGCATGGCCCAATGGTGTAAGGAGGCATATATGTAGGGGTATGCCTTAAAATGTGTGCTAGTCGTATGGAATAGACATGCTTGAAAATTAATGATTAGGCATAAAATTATTTATGTATAATGAGATGAAATTTGTTAATATGTATAAAGGCTTGGTGCCATGTAAATAATGAAGTGCTTATAATGATGTATGTACGATTTCAAGTGCAATACATGTATATAAATAAGGTAATGATGACCTTATGCTTTGGTTTGCTTAAGTTTAGTCATAATAAGGCTTGCATGTATACGAATGACTGTAAAATACTAGTATAGGTATATAATGGGTTATAATTGAAGAATGACGATAAGTTATTTATATATATGGCCAAATGGCTTTGTGAGTTGTCTATGCAATATAGGTATGGTATATTACATATTAAGGTGATATAAGATTAAAAGGTCGATTGAGCATGCTTATGATGTTATGGTTGAAATGGCTTAATGGGATGCCTTTAAGAAACCAATTTTGATTTCATTGACATAATATGAAATTTCATAAACATGAGTATGATAATGATAATGAACATGTGACTAATGGTGCATGTAGTGAATAAAGGCATTTTTTTGCAAGAATGCTATCTATAGCTAAATGGTCATTGGTGAGACTTTAATATGATTAAATCATATTATGAGCTAGTATGGGAATTAAATTACCATGTATGGCTTGATCCATTTAATGATGAATATTTTGGCATAAAGTATTTTGTGTGAGCATATGTAATCGCATAAATGTTTAAATGGTAATTCCATTACATGATATAACATATAGAGATAGAATGATTAAAATGTAGTATTATGAATGTTTTAATTTATTAAATGATGCAAATTACTTGAAATGTGGTTGAATGAATGTGTTAGCAAGTTTGATCATGAAAATGGGACATATATTATAATTTTTCAGTTTAGTCATTTATTGGCAAAATCAAAGCAAATGAAAGCTATATTAAGCTAAAATCTAGACAGAGTAACTATAAAATAACTAAAAATATTCCATATGAGAAATAAGTAGTATGGATAGGTTAGAGGATCAACTAGGGAGTTCTATAGCAATTACTAGGGCACCTCGGTGTCTTGATGCATTTTGTCCATGACTTTAATAAATGTTTGACCCATGAACTTTTATATTTTTGATCTTTGAATTCATGTGGGTGCAGCCATTGCTAAGGTCCATTAGGGCCATATCAAATACCCTATGCTAGTGTAATAGCTGATAAGGTCCAGGAGGGCAACTGCATAGTTATGCTAGTGCAGCAGTCATACGGTGCATAATGAGGGCCACTACACCCTATGATCCCATTATCCTTAAGAAAACTATTTTACACTAAAATGGGCATAATTAAATACATTTAATTAAATTTAAACATTTAAACATGTGATAACATAGTGGCATGACATTATGCATAATGTATGATTTATTATGAGTTTTGAGTATGTTGAGGATATAAAAATGTATTTATACATTCTTTGGCAAATGTGACATATAATGTAATATTGTGAATGATTATGTTCAATTATATTTTGTATGATGTAATAGAGGAATCAATGTATATGTTAATTCGATTACACCACTAAGTTATTGCTTAGCACATCGCTTATTTTGCAATGAGTAAGTAAAGAGATAGGTCAAGTACAAGCCTCTAGACTTTAAGTGTATCGAGAGGAGACTGCTTCTTTTTGTATTATTTTTTGTTTTTCTATCTAGAATTATGTGATGTATTGGTTAAGCACTCATGTAATATATAAAGGGAAATAGGAGTCAACTATATTTAATGTACTATTTTTGAACTTTATAGATTGTCAAACATTCTAAAATTGATTTTAATTTATTGTGTTATATATTATATCTTCTTGAGGTTGAGATTGATTGATAGTGTTGATGTGTGCTATTAGAGTGATCAGAGGACTACAAAATTGGGGAAAATGATTTATAGAAGTTTTATTTGATTTGTAAGTTACCATTCATTATCAAGAAAGTGTCTTGATATAGCCATTATGTTGCTGAATTTTTAACATGAAATTTCTTGAAAGTGAATTATAACTCTATTTTAGAAAAAAAAATTTTTGGTAACTTTTATTTCTATAAGTATTGTATATGCTAAAATGTGTTTCAAAACATAATAATGGAGGATATGGCTTATTGAGTTTGGATAACATGTTTGTGTACGCACTCCTTAGTCAGGCTCAATGACCAAAAGAGGTAAGGGGTGTCACATTTGGTTGTATCTAAGGTCTAATTTAGGCATTCCTAGTTGATAAATGAGTGCTTTGGAGTTTAGAGTGTACATCACATAATTTATGATATTAAGGCTTATGAGTTGTTCTCTTGCCTATACATGAGATAAAGCTCTGATGCATCATAGTGAAGAGGAAATCGAGAGTCATACTCTGATGACCATAGCACCAAAGGCCATCAGAGTTGCACCTGCTTTGGGTAGTGCTGCAGGGTATGCACTATTAGTAGGACAAGCTCTACTAGTATTTCTACAAGAGATGTTACACCTGTTGAGGTAGGCTATAGCTATTGCTCCACCACCAACACAATAGCCAGAGGTTCCATTAGTTATCTAGAAGATTTATCTGGAGAGAGTTAAGAAAACGGGAGCCAAAGATTTCAAAGGAGAAGCCAAAATAGAGCCTGGTAAGGTAGAATACTAGTTAGATTGTACAAAAAAGAATATAAAGCATATAAGGCGGACCCTAAAGGAGAAAGTAATATAAGCATATGAGGTGCACCCTAGAGGAGAAAGTAATATGTGCCACATCACTCTTATAAGAAGAGGCATCGAAGTGGTGGGTTGACTGAGTACAAGATTGAGAAGGAGAAAACATGGGACTTCTTTCAATTAGAATTCTATAAAAATACATCCCAAAGGACTATCTAGATGACAAAAGACAACAGTGTATGGACCTCAAGCAAGAATGTAAGTCTATTAAGGAGTATGAAAAGGAGTTCACCATGCTTAATAGATATGCCAAGGAGACCATAGCCACTAAAGCTTACAAGTGCAAGGGGTTTGAGAAGGGCTTGCATGTAGACATCAAGTCTCATATGGTCTTTATGAAGATTAAATACTTCTCTCAACTAGTTTTGGTATGTCAATCTATAGTGAAGGTATAGAAGGAGAATAAAGAGTTTTATCAAAAGAAGAGATCTTTAAGATAAGGTATATCTAGTATAACTCTATAGTCAGGCAAGAAGTTTAAGGAATATTAGTCTAGGGCTTCACTGTAGACTCAGAGATAAAGAAGTCAGTGTAGGGAAACAAGAGTAATGCTAGCAGCAACAATCATAGGCTACCAATACACTAGGGTTTATAGCTAAAGGTGGCCATATACCCTAGTGTTTGACTTACCATAAGTGGCATAAGGGGGAGTGTTTTAGGAATAAGATGGGTAACTATTATGGGTGTTGTTCACTAGATCATTTCCATAGAGATTGTCCAAAGAGATCCATTACTAGATAGAGATCTGCATCTATATCTACTTGAGGATAGCAAAGAGATCAAGGAGGGAAAATATAGGGAGCTCAAAGGGATAGATTAGAGCCTAGAGCTGAGTACAAAGCTTATGCCCTATAGTATGCCATTAGAGCATGGAAGGAGGTTAATGAGCTAGATGTCATTATTGGTAATTTCTTTCTCTTTGGTTTGCCTATTTTGGCTTTGATTGATCTAGGGTCTATAAATTTTTATCGTTGCACACCATGGGCATAAGACTAGGGTTTAGTTTTAGAACCTTTTGACATAGAGATCATTGTTTGTAACCCTACAGGCCTACATGTGGTAGATGATAGAGTTTATAAAGAGTTTCATTTGAGGGTATAAGATCATCAGTTTGTAGCTAACTTGATAGAGCTACCTTTTAAAGAGTTTGACTTGATATTGGGCATGGATTGGTTGTCCAAGTATCAAGCAATTTTGGATTGCAAGTAGAAGGGATTTACTATTCGGGCTGATGATGTAGCTGAAATCATAGTTGTGGGAGAAAGGACAAACTTTTTATCAAATGTAATATCTGCTGTTATAGCTGGGCAGATGTTAAAGAATAGCTATCAAGCATATCTTGCTCATGTGTTTGACACTAAGACAGGAAAGTTGAATGCTAGTAGCATACCAATGGTGTCAGAATATGCAGATGCTTTTCTAAAAGAGTTACTTAGTTTGCCTTTAGAAAGGGAACTTAAGTTCAGCATTAAAGTTTTATTTGGCATTGCTCTAATATTTATAACACCACATAGGATAGTGCCAGCTAAGTTAAAAGGGCTAAAGATGTAGTTGTAAGAGTTATTAGATAAGTGTTTCATAAGATTAAGTGTTTTACCATGAGGATCACTAGTTCTATTTGTTAAAAAGAAAGATGGTTCACTTCAATTATGTGCAGATTACTTACAGTTGAACATAGTTACCACAAAGAATAAGTTTCCTCTACCATGGATTGATGACTTATTTGATCAGCTAAAAGGGGCTTGAGTGTTTTCCAAGATTGATATGAGATCAGGGTACTACCAGTTATAAGTAAAAGAATCAAATGTAGCAAAACTACTTTTAGAATGAGATATGGCTACTATGAGTTCTTGGTAATGCCATTTAGGCTTAACAATACGCCTGTAGCTTTTACAATTTTGATGAACAGAGTATTCAGGCTTTATCTTGACAAGTGTGTAGTAGTCTTCATTGATAACATCATGGTTTACTTAAAGCACAAGGAAGTGCATAAACAATATTTGAGGACAATGTTGTAAATTTTGAGAGATGAGAAGTTGTATGCCAAGCTTAATAAGTGTAAGCTTTGGCTTAGTGAAGTGTCTTTTCTTAGGTTTATAGCTTTTGCAGAGGGGATTTGTGTTGATCCTTGTAAAATTGAAGCAATTATAGAGTGAAAGCCACTTAGGAATACCATAGATATTAGGAGTTTCCTTAGGTTTGCAAGGTATTATAGACGGTTTCTTAAGGGGTTTTCCTTGATAGTAGCCCCTATGACTTGCTTATTATGGAAAGATGTCAAGTTTGTCTAGGATGCTAGATGTCAAGAGAGTTTTGATAAGCTCAAGATGATGTTAACTGAGGCTTTAATTCTTGTTCAACCAATTTTTGAGAAGGACTTCACCATATATAGTCATGTGTCTCATAAGGGGTTGGGTTGTGTTATGGTGTGAGATGGCAAGGTTGTTGCCTATGCCTCAAGATAGTTGAAGCCACATGAGAAAAACTACCCCACTAATGATTAGGGCCTATAACCATAGTGTTTTCTCTAAAGATTTAGAAACATTATCTCTCTGGAGAGAAGTGTTATGTTTATACTGACCACAACAGTTTGAAATATCTTCCTACATAGAAAGAGTTAAATTTGAGAAAGAGGAGATGGATGGAATTGATTAAGGATTATGACTGCTCGATTAATTATCATCTAAAAAAGCAAATGTGGTGGAAAATATGCTTAGTAGGAAGTACATGATAGCCTTGAGAGCCATGAATGTCAAATTACTACTTGCAGATGATAATGCCTTATTAGCAGAAATGTAAGTTAAGCTCAGTTTGCTGTAGCAAGTCAAGGATGTCAAAGAAATAATCATAAGTTCATAAGTGTGATTAGTGCTATCCAAGAGGGGAAGCCTACTGATATGAAATTAAAGAGGATGGTTATCTATACTACCATGATAAAATCTATGTACCAGACATGGAAGAGTTGAAGAAGTAGATTTTGTAAAAAGTTCATAATGCTTCTTACACGATGCATCCGAGTAACACAAAGATGTATCAAAACTTAAAGCTTTCTTATTGGTGGCTAAGCATGAAGAAAGATGTATCAAAATATGTGAACAAGTGCTTTACTTATTAATAAGTGAAAGCAGAGCATCAAGATCCATATAAGTTGCTTTATCTTATAGCAATTCCAAAATTGAAATAAGATAAAGTCATTATGAATTTCATTTTTGGGTTGCCTATGATAAGGAGAAATTTTGATTCAGTATAGGTTGTGGTAGATCATTTTGACCAAGACTAATAATTTTATACTGGTAAGAATGGACTACTCCTTGAAAAAGCTAGTAGAGCTTTATATTGATAATATTGTCAAGTTGTAAGGAGTGCCATCTTTTATTATATCATATCAAGATCCAAGGTTCACATTGAGGTTTTAGAAGAAACTTCATAATACCTTAGGTACTCAACAAAGTTTTATCACGACATTCCATCCTTAGACTAACAGACAATTAGAAAGTCATTCAAGTAATCCTTTGATACTTGAGTGATTTTATGTTAAGTAGTATATGATGTGATGTTTATGACAAAGTTTTGTTAACATATGCTAGAATACATGCTAATGAATTATGCCATTGAGTTCAAGGGTAGCATGATCGCTATCTATCATTGGTAGAATTTGCATATAACAACATTTATCAATTGAATTTAGGTATGGCTCCTTATGAGCTGTTGTATGGAAGGAAATATAGAACACTTTTATGCTAGAATGAGCTTAGTAAGACTAAGCTTATAGGAGCAAACCTAATAAAGGATGTCGAGGAAAAGGTAAACATTATCAGAGAGAATGAAAATAACTTTAAATAGACAAAAGTCATATATTGATCTAAAGAGAAAATAAGTGGAATATGAGGTGGGAGACAAAGTATTTCTTAAGGTTTCACCTTGGAAGAAGGTTATGTGGTTTGGAAAGAAAGGAAAGTTAAGTCTTAGGTTTATTAGGTCATATGAGATAATAGAATGTGTGAGACCAGTAGCTTATAAACTAGCTTTGTCTCTTAGCTTTAACAAATCAATGATGCCTTCCATGTATCCATGCTCAAAAATACAAAATGGGACCCTATGTATGTGATGTCAATGGAAGAAGTTAAGGTTAATCTAGATTTATGTTATGATGAAGAACCGATGAAGACTTTAGGCGGAAAGGTAAAAAAGCTGTGGAACAAAATAGTACAATTGGTGAAAGTTCTTTATAAGCACAATGGAATGGAAGAAGCTACTTGGGAAATGAAAGTTCATATAAGGGATCAAATTAAATTGTTGTTTGAGCCAAGTAATATTGTAAAGTTAAGAACAACATTTCTTTTAAGAGGGGAAGAAATGTAATGCTAAAAAAATCATAGTGTTATAAATAGTACTTCATTGGATATGAATAGTGTTTTCTCAAAGCCGGGAGCACTAATTTTATTAAATGGAAGTATTAATTATGCATAATTCTAGTTGAAATTTGAAGTCAAAATGAAGTCATTTAGGTAGTTAAAAATGTCTATTAAATTTTAAGGTAGTGTCACGTGAATAGTGACTTAGTTTAAGCTGAATCGTAAAATAATTAAAAGTAGCTAAAAAATTCTAGGATTTGTACAACCTAATAATTAAAATTCTAATTAGGTTATTGGCATTGAAATTGGAATTTTTTGAGATCGAGAAGTATTTTTACTAAAATTGGGTAATATAAAAAGTGGCGATTTAATTCGATTTTCTCTTTTTTTGAGTCTGATTTTTAAAGGGTTATAGGGCCTAAATTAAATGAATTTTTACATGATTAATTGAGATTGAATTGAGCTTAAAAGAAATGGAAAAAGGGAAGAAAAAGAGCCAAAAATGGAAAATAAAATGTTTATTTTTTAAAAAGTATCTAATGGTAAAATTGTCTTTATTTTTTGTCAACCTATAAAAAATACTCGTTCCCTCTCCTCTCCTTGATGTTGATGACTTCTTCTCCCTACCTCCATAATTTTTTAGTTTTTATCCTTCAATAAAAGCTCAATTTATTCCAATCAAAATAACTTCGTGTGCCTTTATGACATCTAAAGCATATTAGGAGCAAGAATTTTGAAGAAAATAAAGAGAATCGCTCGATTTTGAAGCATAGTGAATAGTAACCTTTTCAATTTAGGTAAGAATCTTCAAAACCTGATATTTTTCATACATTCTTTTATAGCACAAGACCTATTTTATGTAGTCAAATTTAATTTTTAATGTTTATATGATTTTATATGAATTTTTACATATTGAATCTATAATGGACAGTTGAGAAAATCGACAAAACTCAAGGTAAAGGAAAATCAAAGGCATAGGTAGTCATCATGGTTACATTATGACTATTTTGGTATGTGTAATCAAATTGATTTGTGTAAATTCATGTGTGCCCTAAGAATTCCATATTATGTGATTATATATAGTTATGTGCAAAATGCCAAATTGTGTGTATTGATGATATTAATTATATTATATGGCTTTTGAGATGGATGATGATGTATTTAAGAGGTTTGGAATGCCTGTGAATGTTGTGGAGGTCATATTATGGTCATAATGTATATATATGCATTATGGATATATAGTAGGTCATGTGCAAGTGAACATTAAATACATTAATGACTTTAATAATGTAAATTGGCATTATTGATGTGAATTAGTGTAAATAAATTAATAAATTACATATGGATGTTTAAAATGTGTAATGAACATAATAGGATAACTGTATGTGATTAGGTATTTTATGTGTAAGTGTTTGCTATATCTATGGAAATGAGGTATATACATGATTTGTGACATATTGGAAGTATATTGTGTAATTTATGAGATTGAAATGGATAATTGCCTTATAAATGCATACATAGGTGCTTGGTCTAAGGAGGCATATACATAGGGGTATACCATAAAATACATAAAAGTTATGTGGAATGGACATGCATGGTTTCAAATGCATGATTAGGCATAAAATGATTTATGTATAATGAGATGAACTATGTTGATTTGTATGAAGGCTAGGTATCATGTAATTATTGAAGTGCTTATAATGATG
>CANXYI011986779.1:0-10104 GCA_948208565.1 Hura crepitans
TTTTATTTGAATTTATAAAAAATGCGATTGATTTGCTAATCGAGTTTCAATTGGTATTTAGGCATGAAATTTTAGGGGTTTCTAAATTGTGAAAATTTGGAATTTTTGGTACATAGGGAGGAATTTTTAGGGGGGCCTTAAAAAATAAAATCATATTTTTAGAGCTTTAAAGTTAAGTACGATTAATCATAGCTGTCAGATCACCACATGGCTCAATTGTGTCCGTTAATGGTTTTAATATAAAATTTAAGTGTATGTGTGTACAGTGTATGAGATCAAAAAGAGTTTCTTCTTCCTCTAACCCTAAAAACCTGATGCCATCATTTTCTCTCTCTTCTCCCTTTTATTTCTTCATTTTTCCATTAATTCCCAACCAAAAGCTCTATTTCATATATGAAAATTGATCCTCTGTATTTCTAGAGCTCTAATTTGGTTTAATTTTACAAGAGAAAGGTTATTTAGGGGAAAAAGAGAGGTTTGTACATTTAGTTTTTCTAATCCTTAAATTAAGGTAAACTCTAAATTGAAACCCAGCATTTTTCTAAGTAATCAGGGATGCTCAGTTTAATTATTCTAATGTTATTTTCAGGTTTGGTGTAGTGTAAATTTTTATATGAAATTTTTTAATTAAGTTTTGAGTATGTAACTTAGAAAAAGTAGAGGATAGGTAAGCTAAAGGAAAAGAAAAGGTGTGAGGAGCATTTTGAGAAGCCAAACAATCGCTCTATAAGTGTATTCAATAAAATATGTATACACCTTTTGATTTTATACATTTCAAGAATAAGTGCATTATGCATGCTTTATTAGTTCAAAGGTTTGGATAACCCTAAATGGAAATTAGGCAATATTAGGGTTATAAAATGTTAAATAAATGGGATTAAGAGAAATTGGGTTAAAAATAATTTTAATGGTGAAAATTAATGGTTGGTTGAATGGTATGGTTAGAAAGGACACAAATGTAATTAACATAATTATTGTTATAATTGATGTAATTAAGGTGTATTAAGCTTAAATAAAAAGGTACACTAGGAATTAGAAATGTAAAAATGGGTATGATGATGGAGATGTTAGGTATGTAACATTTGCATATTTGTGTGATGAGATTTGATGCATAATATGTGTTGAAATGTATGTGTTTAGTAATGTATATTGATAAAATGATAATGTGATTGATGTAACCTATGTTATGAGGTGAATAATGTGCAATGATCACTTAAATATAATTAGAAGGGGAAATGCTATTAAAGGTGTGATATTACAGAAATGCGGTTATGTAATGTATTATGAAATGGTAAATTATTGGTTAATAAGTATACCTAAATTGGATAAATGTGGGAATGGATTTTTACATAAGGAAATTTATATGAGATATGTAATCTACATGTAACTAAAATGAAGATGTCAAAAGTCTATATGTGTTAGAGAACATACTAGATAGGTTGACTAATCAACTAAGGAGGTAATAGCTACTAGGACACTTTGGTGTTATGTTTCATGATGGTGTAATGGCCATGAGGTCTATGAGGGCCACCATACACACATATGTTGTATATTGATATGATATGATATTTCATATGGATGCAACCATCGAGAGGTATAACAAAATCATTGTACATATTCTTAGTACAGGTACAACCGTTAAGAGGATCAACAAAACCAATGCACAGTTATAGTGATATGTCATGTTGGTGCAACAACTATGAGGTCCAATAAGGTAACTACACACCCTCATAGTAGTGCAGTAGTCATGAGGTCTGAAATGAGTGCCACTACACATTATGATCCCTATATCTAGCATTAGGATTGTGTCTGTCAGATATGGGCTAAGCAAATGGTAAACAACCATTATATAAAATAAATAAAGAATAAGTTGAACATAAATTAAGAATGTAAGTATTATAATTGAAACTAAGGTAACTTAACACGATTGAGTATGTGACCACATGAGCATAATACTTTGTGCACATGCCTCATGACATGTTTTTATGTAGCATTGCATGCTTAATTTGATTGTGTGTGCAAGTGTGAGCATATTTTATTAAATACTCCACTAAGCTTCATGCTTAGTGCATCGTGTTTTTGATGCATAGGTTATAAAGAGTCAGCACCAAACCAATATTAGAGCAGTAGTGTAGTGAATCCTTTCACTCTAATTTTGGTATACTTTTGTATTATATCGTGTGACAGATATAAAGGTAGATAGAACTCATATGTAGATAGTGGGAATAATTTTGTTTTGTCTCATGCACACATTTTACTTTATTTAGGTTCGGTATGTAAATTAATATGACAGATGTTAAATTATTATGGTATTCATATGTATGGACTTGAATGCATGTTGATGGTATGACTGTTATGATGTATGTGAGAGATTGATTGTGACGATGTTGAATAAGGTGTTTTATGAGGACCAGATGGGTCTAGGATGATAGATTGAGGTTGAGACTTTATAAAAGTGTTGTTTTCTACAGGTTTTAATTCAGGATATGACACCATGTAGCCATTATGTTGTCAGATTTCCCTCTTAAAGGAACAATTTTGTTTTATGTGCATGTGTATGTAAAGCATGATTTATTTACTTATAGGCCTATGATATTTCATGATTAGTACATAGATATAAAAGAGTTTTAAAAAGATAATGGTAGAACTAAATAAAGTCAATTAACATGTCATATCTTATCGACCTAGTAATGGTTCGGGTAAGGGGTGTCATAATATAACATCTCTCAATTGGATTCAGCTATTGGGTCGAGTGACGGATGTCACATTTCTGCTCTTTATTTGTTATTTCCTCAATTCTTTACTTTCATAATTTATTTTAGTACCTAATTACATTTACAACTCGTTAATTCCATACATCAACTTATAATCCAAAATTAATAATTTTCCATAAACATAAATGTATAAGTTTCAAGGCATGAGAATACACATACCTAATTTTAGTTTTAACTCTATTTAACCTTTATCTTCAATTTAATAATTCCATTATCCATCCTTCAAATTCTATCAACTCAACCATTTTCCTCTGAAAAAATTCCATTAAAACCATATTAATCACACATATTCTTAATCACTTATTCAAATACTCATTAATATATTCTAAATAATCTATAGAATTAACTAATTTAGGAAGCAACATACTGACATGTATTTGAGTTCTAAATCACCTCTTTCCATTCAATTCTTCCTCTAATTCTTATTACTTCCTATGCAATTTAGAGGGCTAAGATATTAGGCTAGAAAGAGTATCCTTTTAACTATAATTTTTTATAATTATTTGATAAAATTAAGGTGTAAAAATGGTGGAGAGGCTAATGGTAAAATTCAGCCATGGAGCGAGAGAGGAGAGGGAAAGGTTAGCTGAAAACAAATGAATATTTTATTATTATTCATGTATTTATATGGAGAATGGATGGTTAGGATTAAAAGGAAGCATTTACACATGGATGGTGGGATTTATTCCATGTGTAATTTCCCTTAAAATATAATTTAATCATTTTTATCTCAATTAATCCCTATTACACTTGGATGGCTAAGATTTTCCATGCTACTATTTGATCTAATGGCAATATTTGCTCCCTACACATAATTTTCACCATATCTTCTCATAAATATTCATTTAATTGAATTTATTTTTCTAATAGCTCCCATGTTTTAAAATTTTGAGTAAAATTATTTTTCATATTACATGGATTATTTTAGTATCAAGTGTGCCAGTTTTAAATTTTTCTGAGCACATTTACTGAATTTTTCATTTAACCCTAAATGATTTACTATTCAGCATAGATCATAATCTATATTTCATTTTCAATTTTTAACCACCTATATGATTTAAAATGCTTCTCAAATTGCATTATAATTCAATAATAATTTTTGCTACCACTTGGTATAGTCAACTCAAATTAGGCTAGGGATGCACTATTTACAGCCCTCTATAACTATTTATCGGGGCCATTTCCCAAACCTCATTCTTTTCACATTTCAATATTCCTTATATTCTAAATTCATATTTCTCACCCTTACACATGTATTTCACTCATTTTTAGGCCTCTAAATTCACTTTTCCAATTTCACCTCATATATTTACCATTTTACCCTTTAGTCATTTTTGCTTTGTTATTCACACCAATAGACTCTACTCGATTCATACATCCATTTCATTCCCCACTATTTCTTTTAATTCTAATTTTATCCCATTAAAAAAATTAGATCAAAAGTTGAGGTGTCACAGATTGGATCAAGAAAGATAGGTTAGAAGAGGAAGATTTAGAGATTTAAAGTTGTGTGAATAATTACCCTATTTGAAGTAAATGGCTTTTACATGTTTGATAATTTTATAAGATGTCTTAAAGTCGAAATAAGAATTTTATTAAGTTATTTTGTTGATTGGATATCTTGGAATTTTGTTATTGATTTTTTACATGATGTGATGGTGTATGTTTGTACACAAAGAAGAAATATATAAAGGGAAATGTAAGGAGAAGGCCTAAAGGAGCTTAATTGGCATCATTGACTCTCTTTGTAAGTGTATTCCATAAAGCATGTGCATAAAGTGTGTGTTGCATCATGAATTGGTTTATGTTTAATGTAATAAATGCTTATGTTATATGTATTTATATGTCAATGGAATTGATAGTTGAGTGATGTGATTTAAGTGTTCAATAAAGGAATTGGGTTGAGATACGTGTGCTTGGTGACTTGGCTGAATGGTTGTTGTATATGAATAATGATGTCTAAATGTGTTAGCTTGAATTTTAGCTTATGCATGGTAAAGGTGATATATAATTGTGCGATTGGTATATGTAAACATGAATTAACAATTTAAGGATGACTACCTATATGTGCAGCCAAAGCTATTGAGTCTTGATAATAGGTTAAATATGTATGTTATGTTAAATATATAATTTAGCTTGGATTTGGTATTTATGAAAGTAATGCATAGAAATAAGTATGAACATAAAATGAATGCATACAAGTGTATGTATATGATGAAATAGATGATGGCATGTTTGACTTTAATATATGAAAACATTATTATCACGATATATTTGTTAAGGCCGAAGTAATAAAGGAAAGATAGGTACTTTGGGCATTCACTAGATAGTTATGTGATATGGCAATGTACAATGCAATGTAAGCATCAAACCTAATGCCCTTATGATATTGATAATGCTTGAAAAATGATGTTGATATAAACATTATGACTAAAAGGATATTAATTGCCCTATTTGGTCATTTGTTTGTCAACTAATTTGTAAAACTTACAAAAAACTATTTTAAGCATGTAAAACATAATAAAAAATAGTGATGGCCCATATGATTAGACAACTTCATCTAAATAGGTTGGCCAATCAATTAAGGATGGATAGTAGTTATCAGGGTTCCTTGACACAACTTCATGGCCTATAGGCCTAGATATATAGGTGTGTAAAGCCATTGTAAGGTCTAATCGAGCCATTGTACATATTCTTGGCATCTATAGCCATCGTAAGGTCCAGAAAGGCCATTGTACATATGCCAAGCATGTACAACCATTGTAATGTCCAATTGAGCCACTGTACATGTACTAGGCATGAATAGTAACTATAAAGTCCAGTTAAGGCACTATACATATACCAATTGTGTATAGCCACTGTAAGGTGCAGTTAGGCCACTGTATATATACTAGGCAGGTGTAGCCTCGATAAGGTCTAGTTAGACCACTGCACATTCATAGCCTCTATTACTAGATAGTCACGTTATATAGTATCAGATATATGCCTCATAGTATAGACAAAACAAAAGTATAACAAGATTAAAGAATTTTAAGGCATGAAATTAATAGACATGTAAACTACTTGAAAGAATAATGTATTTTATGTAAGTGTAGTTATTAATGCTTATGTAAGTTATGATATCATGCTTTTATGTAGATATATAACCTCTTTACTTTATGTATGTCTTCATTTACGCTAAAGCTATCTTGAGTGCAAAATGCATGTGGATGTGTTTACATACTATATTGAATGCACCATTAAGCTCTGAGGTTAGTACATCATTTATTTTTGCAAAGCATAGGATAAAGGATAGATTAAACTGAAGCCTTAGATTCAGTAGTACATATTAAGAGGCACTTTATTTTTTGGTGTTATTTTGTATATATTATATGTATAACGTCATAAGGCACTTATATATATGCAATAAGGGATTAGGCCTAAACATGTCTTCAAGTTGCTTTTGTAACTCTTTCAAGACATTGTATAGATGTATATATATACTTATATTATGGCTATTATTTTATGTATGCTTTGAGTTGAGATAGATGTTGTGTATGTTTGGATGGTTAGGAGGATCAGCTTGTGGTTAGAAATATGATGTTTGAGAATATAGAAGCATTTTTCCTAAGATTGACTTGAGATCAAGGTATTACTAGTTAAGGGTTAAGGAAGAAAATATGGCTAAGACAGTTTTTAGGACAAGATATGGGTATTACAAGTTTTTGGTTATGCCATTTGGGCTCACCAATGCTCTAGTTAACTTTAAGGATTTGATGAATAGAGTCATCAGGCTATATCTAGTTCAATTTGTTGTGGTGTTTATAGATTATATTTTGGTTTGTTCCAAGAATAAGGAGAATCATGTGCAATATCTCAAAGTTATTCTATAAATAAAGATGAAAAATTATTTGCTAAACTAAGCAAGTATGAGTTCTAGCTTAATAAGGTGTCTTTCTTAGTACACATAGCATTTGCAAAAGGTATTAGAGTTCAACCTAAGCAAGATAAAAGCTATCTTAGACTAAAGGCCACCTAGAGACTTGATAAAGGTTAAAATTTTTTTGGTTTTTATAGGCTATTATAGGCAGTTTGTCAAATGTTTTTCTATGATTGTAGGACATATGATTCACCTATTGTGTATGAATACTAAGTTAATATGGGATGACAAATGCCAGGAGAGCTTTGACAAGTTAAAGGCTATATTAATAGAAGCTCTGATTCTTATAAAACATAATGTTTAGGAAGGATTTCATTGTCTACATTGATGCCTCTCTGAATGGGTTTTGATGTGTGCTAATGTAAGAAGGCAAGGTTATTACTTATGCCTCGAGATAGTTAAAGCCACATGAGAATAATTACTTGACACTTGATCTTGAGTTGGTAGCTATAGTATTTTCTTTAAAGAATTAGAGGTATTATCTTTATAGAAAGAAGTGCTATGTGTACATAGACCATAAAAGCTTAAAGTATCTTTTTACATAAAAGGAGTTGAATTTAAGACAGCACAAATGGAGGAGTTGATTAAAGATTATAACTACCTTATTGACTACCATCTATGTAAGGTTAATGTGGTAGTAGATGCTTTAAGTAGGAAGTTCATATTAGTTATGAGACTTATGAATGTTTGATTAAAGCTTATAGTTGACAAAGCTTTGTTAGTTGAGTTGCAAGTGAGATCAAGTCTTCTTTAACAAGTGAAAGATGCACAGAAGGATGATAGCAAGCTTGTGAGTATCATAGGTTCTGTCCAAGAGGGGATATCCATAGAGTATAAGATTAAGAATTATGTATGTCTATATTATCAAGTTTGTCTATGTGTGCCGGATATAAAAGAAGTAAAGAAGTAGATATTGCAAGAGGCTTAGAATGCACTTTATACTATGCATCTTAGTAGCACTAAGATGTACTAAGAACTAAAGCCTTTCTATTGGTGGCATGGTATGAAGAGAGACATAGCGGAGTTTGTGACTAGATGCCTTACAGGTCAACAATTTAAAGTACAGTATCAAGTTCCATCTAGATTGCTTTATCTTATGGCAATACCAGAATAGAAATGGGAAAGAGTGACCATGGATTTTGTGGTTGGGTCACTTATGACTAGAAACAAGTGTGATCTAGTATAGGTAGTTATTGATATATTAACCAAGACTACTCACTTCATACCAGTGAGGATGGACTATTCTCTTAAGAAGCTTGCAAAGCTATACATAAATGAGATTATCAAATTGTATAGAGTTCCATCTTTTATCATATCTGATTAAGACCTAAGGTTTACATCAAGGTTATAGAAGAAACTACATAATAACTTGAGCACTCGACTAATTTTTAACATGGCATTTTATCTATAAATGAATAGCTAGTTTGAAAGAGTCATTCAAGTAACCTTTGTATTTGAGTGGCTATAATATCAAGTTATTTATGATTCTTATCATGGAAATATATTTTATAGGTGCTATAAGATATGTTAAAATGATGTGCAATAGAATTCAAAAGGAGTTAGGATCATTATCTCTCCTTAGTAGAGTTCGCTCACAATAACAGTCACGAAGCAAGTTTAAGTATGGCACTTTATAAAGCTTTATATGGGAAGAAGTGTAGAACACATCTCTGTTTGAGTGATTTATGTGAGAACAATCTTATAGGACCAAATTTGATCAAGGATCTAAAAAGAAAGTTAAGGTTATTAGAGGTAGATTAAAGGCTACTTCATATAGATAAAAGTCATATACTGATCTAAAGTGGAATGACATAGATTATAAATTTGGTGATAAGGTATTTCTCAAGGTATCACAATGGAAGAAGGTTATGAGATTTTGTAAGATTGGCAATTTAAGTCCAAGGTTTATTATTCCATACAAGATAATAGAATCTATAGGACCATTAGCTTGTGGATTAAATTTGCCTCCATAGCTACAATAGATTCATGATGTTTTTCATGTGTCAATGTTAAAGAGGTACAAATCAAACCCTTTATATGTGCTATCATCTAAAGAAGTTGAGATACAACTAGACTTATCATATGAGGGAAAGCCTGAGAAGATTTTAGCTTAAGAGGTGAAAGAGTTGTGGAATACGATAATGCATTTAATGAAGGTGTTATAGAGGCATCATAAAATTAAGGAAGTAACTTAGGAAAGAAAAGCTCAGATGAGAGTGCAATATCCATAGCTATTTGAACCTAGTAATTTCAAGGAAAAAATTCTTTTAAGAGGGGAAAAATGTAATGCCCGAGAATTAGGGGTTATGAATAATACTTTTTATGATTTAAATAGTATTTCTTGAGATTTGAGTTACACTAATATGACAAGATGGACATATTTTTTTATAATATAATTATGGGAAAATTTTGAATTGAAAATGATATCATTCAGATGGTTAAAAATAGAAGTAATGTTTTTATATTAGTGTTTTGTGAATAATAACCTAGTTAAAGTTGAATCGTAAAATATTTTATTTTTGCTCAAATTGATATAAGAATGATACAAGTTGATACTCAAATATTCCAAATAGTCCATTGGTATTAGAATTGGAATTTTTGAATATAAAGAAATATTTTTTAAACATCAAGCAAATATTAAAGTATAGTTTTAATTTAGTTTTTCATCTTTTTTAGTATGCTTTTTTAGGCCTTGTTTTAAGTGGTTTTATGGGACCCTAAGGGATACTAATTGAGGTTTGAAATAAAAGGAATAAATTTTGAAAAGAATGAACATAGAGTGGGAATAATAGGAACTATTAGATCTTATAAAATGGGATTATTGCCGTTAAATTTGAGGGCCTATATAAGGAGGCCAAATGGCTTGTAATTGGGTCAAAGATTGAATAGTGCATCTCCCTCCCTATCTCCTTGAGCTAATAGCAACCTCCCTTTATTCTCTATAATTTTCATTCTTTTAATACTCCATTTAACACTGCATTCCATCATATAAGCCCTAAATGGGAGGAATTTAAGCATTTTTATGGTGATTAGATCAAGAAAGAGGGATTAGAAGAAGAAGATTTAGAGATTTAAAGGTTATGTGAGTATTAACCCTATTTGAGGTAAATGGTTCTTTACATGTTTTTATATTTTTCTAAGATGTCTTGGATTTCCAATAAGAGTTTTATTACGTTATTTTGTTGATTGGAAATCTTAGAATTTTGTTATGGATTTTTAGGTAATGTGATGGTGGATGTTTCTAGATAAAGAAGAAAGAGATAAAGGAAAAGGTAATAAAAAGGCCTAAAAGAGCTTAGTTGTTATTATTGACCATCGTTGTAAGTGTATTCAATAAAGCATGTGTATAAAGTGTGTGTTGCATCATGAATTGGTGTATGTTTAATGTAATAAATGCTTATGTGTATTTAT